>VWYP01019037.1:145058-250238 GCA_013400435.1 Pycnonotus jocosus | reverse complement strand
CTGTCTTGCATTGGAAACCTGTCATGTTTTTAATCTAAATTAAAGTTGTGCTAGTATTATGTAGTAAAACAATTGCCTACTACCAGGGCCACACATTTCTGAGAAGTGAGAATGAGCCATATGTCTTCCATAAAAACACACTGATACAGTTCAGCCTGTTCTTTATGCTTTCTGGTAAATTATATTCTTTTACAGGCCATAGTTAAAGGGAGCATATTTTTATTTGCCAGAAAGTATTTACAGTACTGTATTATCCTTCATCTCTACCAGTTTTCATTTGTTACTATTGACACATGGTAAAACAGCTTTAATTATCTCCAGGCTCAAGTACAAGGATTTTTTATAATTCAGTCAGGTCTATTTAATTTCCAGTATCTAAGCTACCATAATGAAAGTGTTACTCAAGGTTTCTTCTTCAACTCCCCCCTCTTTAGATCATAATAAAGACAGCTCACTTGAGCAAATAGTTCCTTTGAAATGTTAATCCTCCTCAGATGTGTTTTTTGTTAGATCAGCTGCACTGTTAAAATACTTTCTATTTTCCCATTAATTGGAATGCAGAATAACACTTATTAGCCATATGGACACAAAGTAGCTCGTTGATGAAGACAACTGAATTAAAGCCTCATGTTAAACAACGAATTAACTGTGATAGAGGGTGAAAAAACCACACTTACATAAAACTGAGTTGTCTGTCCCTCTCTTATCCAACATAATCTCTCCTTAAAAGACAAAATATATTTTAGACATTGTCCCCAGTGCAACCTAAAATCCATACAACAGCATAGAAAGCAGAGTGAATGTGAAAACCCACAGCGAAGGGGCTTATTGAAACACTGGGTTTTTAAAAATTTATTGGTCTATATTAGTTTTTATTTGGCACTTAAAGACTGAAATCCCAATGAGCTGGACCTTTCCTTCAGCAGTGCCTGTGGAGGTGCATGTTTGCTGCAGAGCTGGCCCTGTGGTTGCTCCCTGGCTGGAGACCCTTGGCTCAGGTGTGCTCCAACAACGAGAGCAGCTCTGGGATTGCTTCTTAATGGATTGTGGGGGAATGTGCACATTTTCCCTGGGGTGTGGAAGGAATTCTAGGTGGGTCGTCAGCATTCAAATATTAAATTACTTCGGCAGGTTGTGTAAGGTTAGCAGCCAAGGAAGTTATCTCCATGCAAATCAGTAGGCACAGAAGAAAAGCTCTGCTCGATCCAGGGGAGAAGAATGTGTCTGGGAGGACACTTGGGAGTACACCAGATAAGAACCTCAGCTTGTGTGCAGTGACAGCGTGGTTAAGCTTCAGTAGAAGTCAGTAAATATGGCTTTGTTTGGAAACTCTGCCTGTGATTTTGAAACAGGAGACATCTGAATCCTTGGAGAATTTTGAGTCCTAGTCTGTGCTTCAATGAAAGCTGAGTCTTTCTGGAAATGTGTCCCTCTTTATTGTTCCTTGATTTACACATTTTGTGCAAGTCTGAACATATACATACAATAATTAAGGAGTAGGAGCTGGGGTGAATGAAGCTTCAGTTTACACGTACGGCTTCCAGAGAGACAGGAAACTGGTGCTATTTACTCAACCAGGAACAATAGATCATTTGCTATTCAGCTGGCATTTCCATTGCTGGCATGGATGGGTGCATCCTTTGCTCACATCCTCAGCTGCTGCACCCCTACCTGCTCCCTCCACTGCCTCTGGCACTGGTGGTGCCTCCAACAGCAATCAGAGAGATTTCCAGATTCCAGCAATTGACAGAAAGTAAATTTGCAAATGTGCGCTGTGCTAACATGATTAGGCCTGTGAACATGCAAATCCTTGGAAAGAATTTTGGTTTTATGCAACTGACGTAAATAAAAAGGATCCTGTTTATGCACTGCCTAGACAGCCGCTGTACAAACTGGACTGCCAGAGATGATTTCATTCACCTCTTTAGTGAGACACACAGAGAACCACAGTGCAGATAGCTCCAGGGTATAATTTTCATGATAATCAAAACACAGACACGCTACACAATAGTTTACAACCAGAACTGAGAGCAGATATCCAATTCTCAGGAAGGAGGGAAAATTTTGTGAAATTTCCAGAAAACGGACACATCTCCTGACGCTCACAAGTCCCCACAGCTACTCCGTTGGATGTCACAGGATTTTGGGGAGCAAAAAATGATTCTTTTCAGGTAGACCAAATAGACAGTATTTTTACCAGCACCAGGCTGTGACTGACTCACACAAGCAGGAGTGCATTGCTCTTGATCTTGTGTTTCAGCTGGGGCCAAAGACTGGAAATAGTGTCAGTGTATCCTTGCTGTTTGTTTGGCTGATCTATTGTCCTTCCTTCAGCATGCCAGTGTGTCTCTAATTTGGGAGGACACAGTCCTGAGCAGAGTGGTCCTTACATTAAGTTTTGCCTCAGAGGACCCCACAAGTTACCTTGCTTTGCAGCTTGTTGCAGTGGAAAACAACCAGAGCTTCATTCAGGAAACCTCACACAGAGATCAATCAGGTTACTCTGGTTAATCCTGACTCTCTTACTTGGCAGTGGATTACAATTTCCCTCATGAGGTAATTTCTAATTCCTCATGGAGAAAGTAAGGTGGATTCTTTTGGCATTTGCAACAGCAGGCAGGGAACATTTTATTTGAGTTTTCTGTTGAAAGGCCAAAGTGTTGTGCTGAGGATATGCTAGGTTATCATCAATACTGTGGAGTTGTGAGCATTGTACCTGGGGAAAAAAGTAAAGAAGAGGTCTTTGAGTGGATGGAGATTATCAACACTTCCCTAGGGATGAAGTCCACACAGGCTCTGCTCATGAAGCCCTTGACTGGAAGACCTTTTCCAAACTTAATGATTCTGAGACTGAGTATTCGAAAAAATCCTTGAGTCAGGGAACACGGAGTGTTCTCTCATTGCTGATAATATAGCAAAATATAATCTCTTCCCAGGGACTGTTCTGATAATTTAAGCCAGTTTTTCATTGGAGGAAAACCTCAAAGTTTTATTTGAAACACACTATTTTCTTAAAATGGTGAAAGATTTGAATCACTAGAATTTCCTAACAAAACCTGAAAACCTTGATACTCTTATGGCTTCCTCTTTCTCTACTCCTTTTAATTTTTCTCCTTTTTTTTCAGTAGTAATTGAGAAGAGCAGAGAAAAGGCTGGTATAGGACTGAAAACTAATATTTAGGGATTTCAGGTAAAAATATGAAAATTGACTGGATGACTTATTTTTAAAATGTTTCTGCTTCCCTGTGTGCTGTGAAGCTGAGGTTAATGACAGTTGTTTGCACTGATATATGCAGAGCAGCACAGGTGAGATTGGAAGGAACCTCTTGGGATTTTCTTGTCCAAGCTCCCTTTTCACAATAAAATCAATTCAAGCAACTTGTTCCAGACTATTTTAAAGTGGTCCTTCAGCTTCTCCCGCAAATCCAAGCTCTCTGGATGTTTATTTTTCCTTTACTGGATCCTGCAGATCTCTTGGCCACAAATAACTGCTGATTCCTACCAGTGAAGGATATATGCAGCAGCCTTTCTCATCCTGTTTTACAATCTATGTCCTTTCTCTTTCAGCTTTGCTCAGAGAATACTCTCTAATACTCTCCAGAAAGCAAGGTCACTTGTCGACAAGAAATCTTTAAACCAGTGACAGAGGAAAAATTAAAAATGCTCACTGTCAGATGCATAGAAAGTTATCTATCACCAGCACTTTCCCTACAACAAAACCAGGAAATTCACAGGCAAAATAGCCAGGATACACTCTCAGCTGTTTATAACAAGCCATTGAGACATGTTAAAAAGCAGTTTGCTTTGGGACAAGCCTTTCAGTGCCCTAAACCGTGCCCAGTTTAGAAAATGGTGCTCAGTGTTATCTGTTATTTGTGCTGTCCCAAAGCCACCATTGGTGCCAGTGATGCTGGGCCCAGGGACCCAGTGAGGGAACCGAGGGTTTGCAGTTCCACTGCTGCACTGCACCACAGATTTTGGGCAAAATCTCAGCCAGCTTGGCTTCCAAACTGCCTAAAGTGGAAAATGACTGTCCATGTAGGTCTGTTCAGCACCCAGCTCAGCAAGTGCTACCTCTTCCCAATAAAATATATAAAATCATGAAGCCAAGACATACTGTGGGGGAAACTGAACCATCACAACTTTAGTTGTCCTGTTAATATTCAAATCATTTTGGTTGTCATGGCCCACAAGGTACAATTGTCATAGAATTAACGCAGTCTACTTTTAAATGTAAGGGGGGGTTTCCTTCTTTTTGAGTCCACAGAAAAATAATCAATTTTTATATATCCAAATCATCATTAAAATCTAAAACATATTCTCTCTGAGGAGATTTCAGCCATTTCCAAAATCAAGCCTGCAGTTCTAAGCTATTTTAACTGTACAGCTCTTTTGTTAGTTCCAATGGATTATTTTGAAATTTCTCTAATTTATATTTCAATGTACTTTCTAGACATACTGGCCATTCTTTCAAAGGAACATAAAGTGGTTATTGTTAATACATACATACTTGGTAACAGCAAATGTTTCTGGAGTACTGGGCTTTCTGTAATGACATTAAATGAAGAAAAAAAAAGGAGATGAAGTAATACTGATCTCTATGACAGCCTCTGTTTGCAGGACAAGGATTTAATTCAGAATTAAGCCACATTAGTGTTAAAGAAGCCATTACTCACTTGCAAATTTTTCTCCCCAAAACCCCATTGCATTGCTCGGTGCAATAAGCTGGTATATTTATCCACAAACATTTGATGACTGATGCTTTATTTTGCCTTTGAATGTTTCTTTAATGAAATCTGGGTTCTTAAAAATATCCAGTAACATAGTTAACCATTTTGCTTTCACATTAACAGAGCAGTTATTCTGTTCCTATTTGTCATTTACCTAGCTTTGATATGTGACTCCCTGAAAGACAAAGACAAAAATCAGATATCAATACAGACATAAATTGTTTATAGAATGTAACAGGGTATAAATAGATGTGCCCCTCTGTGTGGCTTTTTCATTCTTTGCTAACAGGCACGTTTGCTTGTGTTTTGCATTAGCTGTGGAAAACTTCCCTTGAGTTTTGTCAAACTGTCTTGTTCTGAGATTGCATAAAACAACTCTCTTCCAAGTTTAGGATATGCTTTGAAAGTTATGGTGCAAATTTGCTGAGGGACATTTAGTCCAGCAATGCTCAGAGTCCAGCAAAACTATTTCTAGGCTAAATGGTACTTCTGGTCTCAAAGGAGTTTCTACAGCCGCCAAAAATGCCTGGGACATGTGCACAACCCCTTTTCCCAGGCTGAGCTGTGTTTGAGACCAGAAATGTGGGCATGTGTTGATAAAAGAGAAGATTAATGTTATACTCTCTGAAAATTGTCTGACACTAGCTGAATCTCTCCCATTCTTGGCTGTGCTGGGTGGTACCTTAAGGTGGAGTCACGGGAAAAAGAACTTTGATTTAGGCACCAAATCAACTCAGGGAGCTCTTTCTGAGTTAAAGAAGGGGAAATTTTGGGCGCTGAGCTCCTTCCTTTTGCCTGCCCCCAGAGCGGGGTCACACCTGTCTATCAGGGGAAAATCTGAGAAGAAGAAAGCTGGAAGAGAAGAAAGGTACAAGAGAAGAAGGCCGCAGGGCTTTTCCCAGAGGAGCCAATCAGGCTGTTGGAGGGTGGCTGCTGCCCTCAGCTCACCTCCCATGGCTGAGAGATTTGCACGGGTGCATTTTGCTATCGTCATCCTTGCTCTGCTATTTCATTCAGTCATGGGCCCTGCTTATTTAAACAACTGAAACCAGAAGGCTTTGTTTCCTTGGCTCTGTATTCTCCCAAGTAAAAATAAGCCAACAAGATGTTTCTAAGAAAAAGGTCGATGCTATCTTTTAAAATGTACTTCCAACTGATTGTTATCGCTCTTTGAGCTGGGCCTTCTGCCACCCCTGCTCTCCTCCTCCTGGTATCAACCATAGCTCAAATCTCACCAAAAAGATGGAAAGTTTCAGCCCTGACCCAGCCTTGCAGGAGGTATCTGGCCTCTAAAGAATGTCAGAAATTGAGGTCTTTTGAGATCTTCACATGTTTTGCACTTGAAAATTGTCTCCAAGCACTTTTGAGAGTCTGGTTATCTATATGGGTGTGTGAGAAATGCCATAGGACGGGCAAGATGAGTCACACACAAGATCCTGTTTTTCACAGAACCAGCCCTGGTGGAACTGCCATTTTAACCCTTATTTTTTCATTTCTCAGAGTCTGTTCCCTTCCTTAAAACTTGTTCCCTTCACTTGCCTTAAGAGGATCGTTTGTCACGTCCTTTCCATAGGTACCATTGACTCTTTTGATTCATGCTGCTCACTTCTGAGAGATCCTTTCTGCTTTTCAAGGGTTATTTGCCCTTTTGCAGCAAGGCACTGTGCTCTCTCTGTTGATGTGGGCCCTGCAGAGAATTATCGCTTGGACATGCACGTTGGTGCCAAGTGGAGATAATGCCCTCTTTTCAGAATGAAGCCTGCCCGTAGGAGTGTTCCCAGTACAATTTTCACAGTCATAACTGCAGTTAATCTTAAACTTGGCATACCCTTCCTTTTTCTCTGTAATGTTTTTAATGACTCTTTCAGGGTGGGAGAATCCTCAGGGTTTTGCAGTGCTGCATTCACCTACTGATTCATTCTTGCCAGGTTGATGTTGCTAACCAAGGTCCAGCTTAATAAGCAACTCTACCATTTATATTACAGTGCAGGAAGTTATCTGTCTTTTCCAGCTAAACAACACTGAGAGGAGGAGGAAGCATTTTTTTCTGAGCAAGCAGGAGGTGCCGTGCAGCACAATGGTCAGTAAATATGTAGCAGCAATTTACAGGGTTTATTTTTAATCCAGGGCCTATGCTGAGAGAATGGCATGAACTGGATAAATCAATCAGGCTGCTGCAAAGCAAGCTTGAAATGAAAGGGCAGTCAAGGAGGAAGTGGTAAATAACACACAGGACTGATTGCTTCTGGGCACAGCTAAGGCCTTGGGTTTAAAGGAGTAATTACCTGGTCACACCTAAACCCTTGCTGGTGTGCAATGTGCAAACTGCAGACTTCAGCTAAGAGACTGTTCTTGCCCTTGACAATCAGAATTTTCTTGGTGAGAGCCATTTATTCCTGGTTTCTTGAAGGAGCTGGGAAGTGTGCAAGACGCCATGCTTAGTTATTTGTGATCTTTGGTCTCAGCACTAGCACAGAGCTCATCTGCTTCAGATGAGCTGGGGAGAGCAAGGGGAAAGAAGCTGTAGAGTTGACATTTCTCCTCTGTCACAAAGTCAGGATGCAGGGCTGAGCCCCATAAATAATTTCTGCCAACCTGGCAGCTAGTTAGATGAAGGGTACAAAAATGCTCCTTACACTTAGGGGTGGTGGGCATGCTGTGCACCCCAGCAGGGGTGAGCCAAATGCCACATTTGCAAACTTGTTGACTGCTAATCCCACTAAGAAAAAAAATGGCCGGAGTTCAAAGAGAGTCAAACAAACTCTGTCTGCCCATTGTACTTGTGGTGAGAAGCCTGCAGCTCATCTCCCTTGGATGTATCTGAGTAAACGTCGGGTGAGTTCCACTGTTTGTCCTTCTTAAAAGCCTGTTGCAGACAGATAGTACAGAGCCTTTTCTGTAGCAGAGAGACACAGATGGCCCTGCCCTGTTGGGACTATAGCAAATGGAGGTCTGAAATTGGATGCAGTAATTGCATGGCTGCTTGCTTCCTTGGCTCCCTGTTAAACCTGAAGAGAGCTGGGAAATACAACGCACCTGAAGAACTGTCTGTGACAGGAGATCATGATGTGCCTTGCATCCCAGAAAATGGTCCAACCAACCATCCAGTTAAATGAGGAAAGGTGAAATCAGGCTGCCATTGTTCACTAGTCTACTTCCAGGGGCAGCTTTCTGCCAGGAGACAAGTAGTGGATTATTAGACTTCCTTAGTTGTGTCTCAAAGGAAAGAAAATCAAACCCAATTTATATTTAAGAAGACAATGGCTTTCAAGGGTGAAGGAGAGCCATGAAACAACATGGCTTGGTGGGAAAAGGAACAAGATATTGTGTGTACAGGGTATCACACCCAGATCCTTGGGAGTTCCTATTGGTCCCAGAGCTCCCAAAACTGAAATGCAGATTGCCCTATGCATCAGTTTGGGCCATGTATCAACTAACATGAAGAATCAGTCACGGAGACACAGAGAGTAAATGGCAAATTCATGTCATTCACATGCAAGAGTGTCACATGTCCCCTCCACCTTGACTCCAACCAAATTGGATACTGGTTGGATGCTCCAACCAATTTGTACGAGGGCTCTCTGCTCTGGGAGTTGAATCAGTTTTCACCTGATTGTAATGCCAGGTACCTGGCAAGTGGACTGCAAATGACCCTCATGCCAATTACCCTGTATCAGCAGGATCCTTTCTGTGCAGAGCCTGCCTTACACCCTCTGAGCGAAAGACAACATATATATATTGTCCTAATAAATTCTCCAACTTTTCCTGAGCCTGAGCTAAACCTTCTTATCTAATATCAAGTATTTTAAGCATTTTTTACATTCTAAAGACAAGTTAATCCTTTTATAAGGAAAAGTCAGAAAATGGGCTTAGAATGACATTTTAACAATGTCTATGGTATGTTAAGCTGATGAAAAATTCTAACACCACTTTCAAGCACTTTTGGCTAAAATATTACTGTGATCTTAAAGCATTATAAAATGTAAGTATCATGCCAAATTGCTAGCTGTTTGTCAATAAAATATGTTTGTAAAATATGATATTCTACCAATACATACTGGTTTTTTCTTCCAGTAACTTCAATTCTCATATATGGTTTTAGTAATATGACACATTTAATAGGAGTCTTAATTTGACCTGGTCCTGGACTTATATTTATTTGTCTCATTTGAGCTCCCTACTTTTCTCTGATAAGTTTTTTTGCCAAGTAACACTTGATTTTCATCTGTTTTCCAAGGCTTAATTTCCATAATTTTTCTGGTTTTATCAGTGTGGCCATTTCAAATCCTGCTAAAGATGATGAAGAGACAACCTGAAACTCCTGTTTGCTCACAAGAAGAAAAAAATATTAGAAGTTAGGATATTGATTTGTCCAATGCATTCTGCATTAGTTAGAAATCTGTCTTTGAGTTTTACTTTCATCAGG
This sequence comes from Pycnonotus jocosus, assembly GCA_013400435.1. Lineage (NCBI taxonomy): Eukaryota > Metazoa > Chordata > Aves > Passeriformes > Pycnonotidae > Pycnonotus > Pycnonotus jocosus. The sequence continues at coordinate 241,082 of VWYP01019037.1, read as the reverse complement.
GTTTTATTGACTCCTTTGGAGATGACAAAAGAATTCAGGAAAATTTCCTCATTTTCTATCACTGTTCTTGCCCGATGTCCAAAGGAGCTCAGAGGTTCATAAATAAAGCATGTACCTTTTCGAATCTGGGTCTGCAGAGCCACCACACAAAGCCACCATATATCACATATTTTGAGAGAAAAGCAGTTGTGACCATTAATAAACCCACTGAATGATCCAGCTTTTAAGCACGTCTGCCATTTAAACATCCACCAGAGTGCATCTCTTTCCTGAGCCTGGGAACCAGGGCAGTGTTATCAGAGAGCTGATCCCACTCCTGAAAGCCCTCAAGCACCCACTTGCTCATTACCCACACCCTGAGTGACTCTCCCAAGAACACACACCCCAGAGCTCCCTGCACTTCGTTTTTGGTTTGTTTGTTTTTTCCAAGCCCAGTTTGCTTTCCAGCCTCTCAATGAAGGGAGTGTCACCATGAGGAATGCAGGTGTATGCTTTGTTCCTTTTAGCCCAAAGACAATCCAAGGTCCCTTGAGCTCCTCGTGCCTGAAACAAGGCTGGCAGTAAGAAGACTTGTGCCCTCTGGGGACACCCCAGGACATCTCACATGGCACCAGGGGACTGCCTAGAGCAGGTCAGTGAAGCTCTCTGGAGCCCATCTTGGAACAGAAACCAGGGTGAGCTGCTGTTTATTACTGGATGGAAATGGAAAATGGGACTAATTCAGGTTTGGAAACAAGCAGCCAGCAGTCAAGAGGCCTCAAACATAGTCCATGATGTTGTTTGGGATCTGACCTGATGTTATCCTTGACAGCTCCCTCTCTGACTTCATGGCATGGTCACATGGTGAATGTGGCCTCACCAAAGCTGAAGAATCTGCTTTGGTCTATGGTGGAAGACTAAGGAGCGTGACTGAGGCCTTTGTACTCTTAATTGTTTAGCACATTATCCTCATGCCCCAAGGCAGGATGGTCAAAAGATGAGTTAAATTTGGAGCTGTGTATTAGAGTTAATAAAGCGAATCTCCCAACCTCTATTCCCAGCTCAGCCAGACTCTTCCTGCAAGATCTGCAGCAAAACCGCATCTATCCCACTTTTCCTCTGTCAAAAGTATGGTTCACTTTTCTGAATCCTGCAAGAGAGCTGTGGAGAAAATATACTTTTCTAATGGGATCAGATACTCTGGGGAAGAGACTAAATAACTTGGGGGTAAAAATATAGGTGACTTGTTCTCAGATCTGTCTCTCCCACAGGTACCACCTTGGAGTCCCATTGCTGAGCTATACAACCAACACGTGACTTCTGCTTTGTGGCATCCTACCTTCCTTACTTTAAAGTAAGTAGATAGGATATTCCTGGTTCACAACAGCAGAAGGGCTAAATACATGTCTTTTAGCATCTACATCACCCACAGGAAAGAGGCAAGACAACAACATACAGCAACCCTTCTGCTCACTGCTGAAACAGCCTGCAGCAATGCACAGAGCAGAGAAACATCTTCAGTTAGCTTTCTGTTGTAAACTGCCTTTGGTTTATAAGTGATCCCATCTTTACCATGAAGCATACTGGGAAATTTAAAAACTTTAAAAAGCTTTAGAAAAAACTTGAATTCATCTCTCAATGATTAAAATTTCAAAGGAAGGACAGAAAACCGCAGAGTTGTCTACTGTGACCTTTGGTAATCAGCAATGAAAAATGTTTGATCTTTGCCTGACAGCAGCAGAACAGGAGTCATCCCTGGCCTAAGCCACTTAAAAAAAGAAGAACTGCAGAGCTTTCCCCTATGGTCCTCTTCAAGATTAACAGCAGTGAACAGCAATTTCTGTTTGTTTTTATAATAATATCCTGTTTTGTAATCCACAGGAAAAGGAGTATGAAAGTAGCAATCTTGGCAGGGATTGGGGGCCAGGGGACTGTTTTCTGAAATCTCAAAGCTCAGGAACACAAAGACTTGGAGGAATTTCCAAGTGCAGTGAATGCCAAATGGTAAAGAAAATGACATGACAATGAGAGGGAGAAATTATTTATTCACCCTCTTAATAAATTCTTCTTCTAGGGTCACTTTTTCCTTTTTCAGTGAACAATTGACAGGCAGTTACTTCCAAATGCTTTTAAATAGGACCTACTGCAAGTTTAAGGATTTTTAATATTTTTTTCCAAAGATGAAACCACTTAAAAAAAATACTAACACCAAAAAAATGAACAGCTGAAAGATCCACAGAACACAGATAGCCAATCAAATAATGGCATTATTAAAGGGTCCATATAACATTTCTGCTCAGTACATACATGGCAAACAGAATAAGTCATATTTTTCTCCAAGAAAGATAATATCTGGTGAACCCATCCTTGCAGTTCCCATTCAAAGACTGGAAAGAAAAGCATGTTAGGACTAGAGAAGGCATTAAAAAGAGCCTGTGTCTACCAGAGCATGGTTTCAAAGGGCCATAAGCTAGAATAAATATTGACACAGTAAGGAAAAAATATGCAACAATACCAATTGTTCAAAATGGGAACAATTTGGAAGCTAACAGACCCACACTGAGCTAAACCAACCTGGACAGGGACCAAGGCCCCAGATTTAAAGTTGTTTTTAGAATTTAACTTTCACTGATTTCACTGAGACTTAGATACAGAAATACCTTCATGACTCTAGGTCTGATTCAAGGACTGATGTTGTTTTCAACCATTCTTCAACTACAACCCGTTCCAGCAAGGAAAAGCAGAACATTATGAAGGAGATGAATCTTGGGACAAAAAAATGTCAGAGTTTCGCTTTCTCTGCCACAAAGCTGTTCTGGGTTCTCTTTCAAGTATTCATCCTGCATTTGCTTTGCATTACTTTCTCCAAAATATGGCTTTTCATTATTATGGATAATGTCTAACAGTTCTTCCTCTGTCTGATAGTTTTTGCTATTTCATTCTCTTCTCTTCTCTTCTCTTCTCTTCTCTTCTCTTCTCTTCTCTTCTCTTCTCTCTTCTTCTAATCTGGCCATTAGGTCCCTGCCTCACTGCCACACACTGTCAGAGCACACCTCTGCTTCCAGTCTCTGATAATGCACCATTTTTACCAGTTAAAACTATGGTCTTATATGGAGGCACAAGTGTTTGGCAAAGACTAATTTTTATTGCAAATGTTCCCAGTGTTTTTCCCCAAATTTCCTCCTTAGCTATTTTCATTTTCATTTTAATCAGTTCAATAACCTGTGTAATTATTCACTGGAAATTATTTCAGCCACAGTTCTTAGGAATTAAGGTTTCTGAAAGAAAACCCATGGCAAAAAATAGAATTTTCAATTTCTTTATTCTTTCTTCATTCAGAAAAATTCCAGAGGAAATCAATAAATTTGAATCTTTTTTCACACCAGTATTCCATTGATGTATTTATAATGGGCTTCATTGGAGATATTCCTGATTTCCAAAGCCATCTTCAACAGAAAGATCTGATGAATTTGCCTTGGAAACAACCCAACAAAACCCACAAAATTTGACTAGTTGCTGTTAATATCAGGAGATAAGGATTTATTAAGTTTTTTAAAAATGCATATTTTAATCCACTACAAGATTAACTACCTGGGCCTAAAATTCAGCTAAAACACTGAACTTCCAAAACAACAGGGTTTTAAATTAAGAATACAATGGAAGAATGTGTTTAAACATTGTATTATTCTTCTAATGTCTTCAAGCAGTTTACTAAGCTGAAACGACATAATCTTATTAAAAAATTCAAAACTAGGACAGGTTTTGCATTCTGCAGATAATATGTGTCATCATGGTTTCTGATCAAAATCTATTGGTCTCAGCAGTCCAGGTATTAACAAATGTCTTCCCTGAGCAGGGAATTTTATTGTGCTAGTTAGGTAGACATAGGAGGAGAAGAGTTTTAAAACACTTTGTTACTTTAATTGCAAAGCCAAAATGCAAATGTGAACTTGCTAGTACTTACTCACTAGATACTGGCTGATAAATGTTTAAGGGTGATGGCATCACAAAAATCCTTTTTTTCTGACAGGTCAGATAGGAAGCTGCAGGTGTATTGACATGTCTGTCTTCTTGTAAAAAGCTACTTGTGGAAGTGAAGCTTCCAGTAGCAACAAATATTTTTTCTTCTTTTTCCATTTTTGTGCAGATTAACTTTTTAAAGTGACCTTCTTGAAGTACGCCTGAAGTCTCACTTTCAGAGGTGATAGGGACACTAAAATGTCTGTTAAGACCTTATCTACACATTAGCATTGTGTAAATAGATAAACCTGTGTACACCCAATTTTGGATGCAGTTATAACGCTGCCAGCTCAGTTTTACTTTAGGAAGGGGAACTGGTTGCAATTGGTATTTTTGAATTAGTACAAATTTGCTTGTTCTGTAGCATGGACTCCATTGACTAGAAAACAAAATTAATGTTTCCCAGAATCAATATCACTGCAACAAACATCTACCCCACTGGAAATGATATTTAGAAATGTTGCTTAGAGGCAGGTTTCAGATGCTAATGGTACACATCTACAGATGGGAGACTCAGAGATGCTTTAGCATGGCTCCACTGGTGACACTCAATGAAAAATGCTCATGAAGAAAAAGGAGATTTGAAGAGCTCCCTCTGTCACCATGGACAAAGATGATCAGTTTCCCCCTGAAATGTGCCTGTCATGGTCTCAGCTAGCCACGGTGCATGTGAGGGAGCTGAGGTGAGAGAAGCACCCAGCTGCTGCTGGTCAAACAAAGCTGCGTTGTAATGGTTGAGGAAGGGTGGCTTCTTACCATTCATATACTGCATTCCTGCTTCAAACAAGGAGGTGCTCACTTTGAAATTGAGGTTCCTGCTAGTCCTCATCTCTGGCCCTCCTGACTGGTTTATCCCCTCACATGTTCCATCTCCTTACAGAAAAGCTAAGCTCTATGAAGAACAAACACCAGAAACAAAACTGCAAGTAACCCTTGACCAACTAAACTTACATTTTCATAGCAACTTGCACAGCAATATGCAAAAGGGGTGCAAAATAGTTCAAGTGGAAAGTGAAAAGAAAGAGAAAAACTTTATGCACTTATGTAACAACACAAAGAGAAGCAGGGGTGAAAATAGAAATTATGGTGTACGATGAAACCCTACAANTTATGCACTTATGTAACAACACAAGGAGAAGCAGGGGTGAAACGATGAAACCCTACATCTCTGGCCTCAGTTACAGGCCTGAACACAAACATCTGGGAAAATCTGTTTCTTTTCCTTATTTCTCTGTGTCTATGTGGAACCTGGACAGCATTCTCCAGGGCAGAGCTGGACCAGCAGGGGTGTTTTCCCCAGCACACCACCCAGCCCTTGCACAGGCCAACAATCTCCTTTCAACACAAATATTCACCTGGGAGTGTGGTAGACACCACCCTGCTGTGGTGGTTTAGAAAAGAATGGATGGTTGGATGGTTCTGAGATCTGAGCAAATGTTAGAACTCATGGCATTTTGCAAGTTGTCCTCTGCTCTAGGAATAAATGCTTGAAGAATGAGGAAACTACACTACCTCCGGTGAACAGTTAAAAGGAATTAAAAGAGTTGCAAAAGTTCAGCCAAGACTGGTGTCAATGCTGGATTTTGTACAAACTAACTAGTGAAGATCAGTTCACTAAGCATTTGGGGTTGCAATAATAATTTAATTGGGGACACACTTCAACATTTCTTGAAAATTCATATTTATTTGAATACCAAAATATTAATTTATTAACTTCCTGTTAGGTCCTCCCACTTAAGGATGTGGGGCCAGCTATTCACAGAACTCACAAGGAAAGATCTATGTGGACAAGAAATAGGCCCAGGGATCACATATTTCATGGTGAGATATAGCCTAAAAAACCCCCCCCAACCTTTCAACTTTAAATATTATTGTTTTCCTAAATTAACTCTGGGAGATTTTAATCTAGATCTTGGGTCTCTGCCAGGGAACACACAACGCTCCCCATATCCCTGAGAACATTGTGGAGTCCTGTACAGTCAGCTGGCATTTTAATGAAATAGCAGCCAGTTAACTCTATCACTTCTTCATAAAGTCATCTTCTCTAATGCTGCTCTTCTTTTAACTCATTGGAGATTCCAAATTAGCACTCTGTGTGTGGGGACACAACTCTTTTCTTGTCTTTTGAGGGGTTTTTAGTGAGGTCACAGGATTATTTAGTGAAACAAAAAGGAGGACTTAATACAGCAGGTTACTTCCTGAAATGCAAAAGGTAACTCTTCAATAATACTGATTAACAGGTCAGGCTGGATCAGGGAAGGATGATTAGGATGCCTCAAGATGCTGCCTGAGAAGGAGCCTCATTGAGGAAGGAGGCAGGGATTCATGGTGACTGGAAAGCTCTGAGAGCACATTGTTTGGGCCTGAAGTCAAGGGGCCACAGTGAAAGCAGGCTGGTCACACACAAAGCAAGTGGAGGGCAAACAGGACACTCTTCAGGGTACTCTCTTGCACTGCATCCCCGAGCAAGTTTTTTATCCTGCCTAATTAAAGCAAATGGTGATGTTGCACACTGCTTATAGATCACTGTTTTCAATCCTTGTCAGGAAAAATTCTCCTGATGTACCCCATGGGATATAACCTGAATAGAGGAGGGAAGGTGGAGCATGGAGTTTTGCCAATGCACTGACAGGCTGTGTCTGGGTTGGTTTCCAATGAATCAGCACAGCCATCTGGGGGAAGAGGGAGGAATTCCCTCACTTCTTAATCAACCTATCTGTGTTCTAAAGGGGAAATATTTTTCAGAAAGATGCGCTGTGCATATCTGGCACTTGGCCTCCTGTTACTGCCAGCTGTCACTCTGATAATGTGTTGTAAATGATGGCACACCAAGCAGACAGGGCTACAAGCCCATGTGATTGTATTGCATTATCAAAGTGACAACCAGAAAGAACAAGAGCTCTGGCTGCTGAATTGGTCCATAAGTAGATTTTACGTTGTTGATATTACTATTTATACACAAATGGGTATTAAACAATTTTTCATATTTTCCCAGCAGGAGTCAGGACATTGTTAGGACTTTAGTGTGCAGATAGCTGGGGTACAGATAAATTTTATTTAAAATTCTGTTTTCATAGACTACAGCAGGCAAAACAATGATTGTTGATGAAATGGGTTCAAGTATACACTTCTAATTTCACATCTGTAAGCACAGGAATCTTAAGTGATTTAAACTGACATAATTCCCTCAATAAATCCATGCCTACACCATCAGATGCCATGGAGATACCTCCTGTGAACTACACATCTGACATAGCCATGACTGTCAGGCATTGCATGGAGATCCAGCAGGAGCAATGCAGATATTTCCATAGGTATTCACGAGTGGATTTTACAAGCTGCTAAAATCTAGTGCAGAATCTGAGCTGGGCCCCTTGGGTCAGTGCTGCTGAGGGGAAGGCCTTTCTGTCGACATCCAGGAGATGCTGTCACCTTCCAGCAGCGACCACAGGCAGGTCTGTGGCTCTACTCTTCCACAGTGACCTTGGTGGCCCTGAAGAAAGCTCTTTGTATGTCTGAATGGGAGGAAGGCTTCCTCAAGCATAAAACAACACAGCACGAGCAGAAGACTCAATCCTATTACTCAGTACCTTGGTTCTGGAAACCTCTTCTGGGACTTCTTTCTCCCAGAAAGCCAAAGCAAAACTTTGCATAACTGCATGTTCTCTAGTTCTTGATTTCATCTGTGTTTGGAAAAGACAGTAATAAAATGCTAAAGAAAAGGCTGTCCTTAGGATTTGTATGTTTGGTCTATGGTGATCTTCTATGGAATAAAAAATTTCCTGGCCTTCAGTAAAAAGTCTAAATGTTGTTACCCTGAATCTTGGCATTTTTTTCTGTTTCTGAGTGTTTCACAAGATAAAGCAGTTACAGTTTCTTCTGGGAGATATCTGCAAATACCAAAAATATGTGGCTTATACACAGGGCACAGGAACTCCTCCCACACCAAGCATTGCTGGGTAAAGTTCAAAAGCCTCAGAGACAGAAGTCTTTGTTGTCCTGGTCCATAACTCCCATGATATGTACAGAGTTTGTCCTTCCTAGAGGTAGCAAAAGGAGGCACATAACAAACCAAAAATGTAGGAGGGAATAATTCTCTAATCCCTTTAAGAAGTGGACCAATGGAGTTGAAGCCTTATGGAAGTGGCCAAATTTACTATAGAAACCTTCTAATGGGTCTAATGAAAAAAAGAGAAAAATTAGCCATATACTTGCAACAGATTATTGCCATGAATCTATTCAAAACAATTTTTCCATGAAATTTCTACTACCTGAAATGACAAATACACATGAGTTAACACCACTCATGTAATTCAAGGTAATCACTCTAAAGACAGCTGGAAACAATGTTGCAAAACAAATTAATGATAAGTGTATTGAAATTTGTAAATATGTCAAGCGATGTAGACATGTCATTTGATGTAATTATACCAAAAGGGACATTTCTACTGAGCAAAAGCTAAATAAATGGTTACGTATCAATAAGAAAATATTACAGGGGTAAAGTTACTAAGTGAAGAAATACTTCCTGCTCTGTATCTCTACATGGCAGTGTTGCTGCCAGCAGTACACTCATACTTTACTACTCACTAGATTGATACTGGGTAAATTACTTTTCTCTTATGGGCTTGTGTAGAAATGCAGTGCAGTCATTGAATTCAAGTGGGTTTAGAAATCTTCGGGGTCAGAAGGGAAGGGGTTGTTTATCCTGTGTTATGTAGGAACCATAAAAATGTATCTAGCTATTTTCAAAGTGAGAGGACTGATGTTTTCCTATATAAAGTATATGAACTCTGCTTAAACCAGAGTCGAGGAAGGGAGATTGGGTGGAGGGAGGGAGGGTTGTTGCTGATTCATAGTAATAGACGTGAGAAAAAGCAATGATGGGTTGTGGTTAGCACTGATAGAAGTGCAGCCAGAAGATTACAGCAAACTTTATGTCTGTCACTTATGTGCTTTAGAAATACTGCATTTGTTTTAGAGCATCATGATGGGCCAATTTCACTGGGTGTGAAAAGCTTCATTGGTTCCAGAGTAATTTCTGATGGAGCGATGTGTAAATAACCTTGTAAGTTAGCAGAAATAAGGCAATATCTTTGGCGTGGAGTCAAGAGACATAATTTAATTTTTGGCAGGTATGGGTGGGTTAAACCAGGAGATGCATGTCTGAATCAGGGCTTGAAGGAGACCTCCCAGTTCTGCATTCTCAGACTTCAGGTCCAAAAGGTGTATTTGTTACAGGGTCTTGGTAGCTACTCCAGAAAAGTCTTACTGGTTCAGTATTTAAATATTTAGATCCCCTTCCTCTAACCTGAACTACCTTCCCACATAACAGCTATACCTGTATCTATAGAGGCAAAACATTAAAATATGGACTATACATATATACCAAATGAGCAAATTGCATAACTTTCTCCTGATTCCTACACCTCTACATTTCTGGTGAGCAAAACTCACAACAAAACTGGTACTCTGAATTTGTGATGAATTATCTGGCTGTTGATTTTAATAGAAACATTTAATGCAGCTGCTTTTTGCCCTTTCTCCCTCCCTCTCTCTAAGGCCAGAAGGCCCTAAAGCCATTTTATCCATGTCTGGCGCTGTCCTTCCTGCACAGCACCTCATGGCAGTTCCTAGGCCCATCTCTGGCAGTGATCTCATCATTCCCATTTCTAGCAATTCATGAAAACCCCATGTCACAGGAGTTAATTGGATGCTACAGCTCTCCTTCAGGTTAGCTTGTTTGTTGGGAATTCCTCCTCTGCCCTCACCTTCCCTCCCAACCTCCTCTCTTTTGGAGGAGCCATTTGTTATCTGCTCGAAAGTACTATGGTTTGTTTCTAACCTTAAAGCTAGAAATACTCTCATGAAAAGAGGAAAAATAGAAGGAAAAATGCTCAGGGGGAGCTGGCAGAGAATCCTGTCTTGTAGCAGGTTTTTACATGATCTTGAACAAGTCTTTGATCATGACTGAGAGCTTTGGTTACTGCTGTAGAACAAGTGATAACAATGTGCATTAACTGGTTTATGCTGTAACCATGCCTGTGTGTTCGTGCTGGAAACAGGGAAATCAGCTCTTTAGTGAGTATCCCCAGAAGCTTTTGTCAAGAAATTTTTCTCTAGCCAATCTATTCCTTAAAGCAAAGTGACAAATATGTACCTGTTTATAAATATAATATAATTAAAACAAGCTTTATTTTTTTCGCCCTTACAGTAGCCAAGATAAGTATCTGGGCCTGTGAATAAAATTATTAAGCTTTCTGCTGAGTGATTCTGCATCCTAAAATCCACATTACAGTTTGGTTTCAGTTCTGTAATATATTGATATTTCTGCTATTCCCAGTTCTGGTTGAGAGGTGGTTTGGGTTTTTTTTAAACTTAATGTTCAGAAAGTCCAGACTCAGCAGTTAACCTGAATTTAAAAATCCAAAGTTCAGTTAGCATGAACTTTGCATCCAGCAAAGGCTTCTACTACAGTATCAGTTGTAACTGTTCTTAATTCACCCAACAAAGCAGTCTTTCATTCCATCAGGCATTTCCTTGCTGGATTATTTCACTATAAAACGTGAGCATCCTTTCCCATCTGGTCATCAGAGCTGACAAAGTGGCTCTGAGGGCAGTGACCAGAGAACACAGAAAGAGGTGCAAAGTGTTCCATTATGTTTTGATGACACGTTTAGGTACAAAGTGTACATCATTTACAGGTCACCTTGTCCTGGCCATGACTACACACACACTGTTCAATTACTGAGCAGTTGTGCATCAACATTACACAGCAAGGTAAGAACCTGTAAATCCCATTTTTTACAAAATTATAACTATTGCCTTTGGGAAAGGTTGGATTAAAAAAATCCTGCATATAAAATTATTTAAAATGGGTATCTGGATGAGGATACAAATTCCATTTGATATGTAATTGTTGACAACAACAACAAAATCTATGGGTTAGAAAATAAAGGCATATCAGTGAAAATAAGTGCACCCTGCTCCAGTTCTTCTCACAGTGCTGTATTCTGTGGTTACATGAAAGCACCATTCCTCACTCACGCTCTAATGCATGGCCTGAACAGTGGCTTCTGTGCCTTTCTGCCATTGGATGAGCACATCTGACTCTCTAACACACCATTATTATGGAATTTACTCAGCCTGACTTAGATTTTGTATTCAGCTGTAAATTGGAGCAAGTTGAGAATTTACCTAAGCAATCCACCTCAAAGGAGCTAGCAGAATATCTGCTGAGACCTGATCCCTGGACCAGGAACAGGCATGCCCACATCTTGGGTGGCTCAACAGCACTGCCTGGTGCTGTGCAGACAAGCCAGCTCTGTGCAAGGAGCTCCAGGAGGGGCTGGGGAACGACACAAGGAGTTAGTGCTCCTTGATGCATTTGCAATTTCCACTCCCTCTTTCAGCTCCTGGGTGTACCTTTCTCCTAGTCTAGCAGCTTTGGGTTCCCAGCTTCCTTCTATTGCACTTACAGCCATATTTATTGTGAAACTGTTGTCACAGTAAATCCCCTCTCTGACTTCTGGTACAAGATATAAGTACCAAATAAAGTGGGAGGGCGTAAAGCTGTTACTCAAGAGATGTCTTGGCAATGCAAGAGGCACCACTCCTAATGGCTGGCATGGAATTAAAAGTACAGTTAAACCAAGAACACTCATGACAATTCCCATATTTCTTGGGAATTGATGACCAGTAGGGAGGAGCTTGTATGGCCAGAGGCAAAGTCAAAGTCATTAATCTCTGTCTGTCACTCAGGAAACATCCTCTCCTGAAGCTTTTATCACAAAGTTATCATCTAAAAGATGGAAAGAAATATATAAGTGTAGAGTGGCCTTTATTTTTCATGAGCGATGCATTGCCAATTAGTATATTCACAGCACTTTTAGAGGATTAATGCCCAGGATATAGCCAACTCAAAGGCAAAATTCTTCAAATTTTATTTGTTCCATAGTAATTTCTTACTGAGAAAGCATAATGACGCCACAGACAAAGAATATATTGAGGAACAGTGTTCAGAAATACTAAAAATTTTTAAGTCCTTTGGACAGCAACATTTTTAAGTTTATGTGATGACATCAATGTATGTCTTCACCAGCTGCAAGCATGACAGGCTCTCCCTCTTTCCCACCATTTATCCATGGGATTGCTTGCAAATTTTTACTAGAGAGTCCTGATTTGCTGCTCTTGGGGACTTTGTCTGACACCTTGGCTTATGCCTTCTCATCCACAGTCTTAATGCACAGGCTCTTTTTAATAAACAAACACATATATTTCTGATGAATTGTTCTTTTTAGTTTTTCCTTCTAGAAGTCTAGTTTTGGACAATCAGGTTTGAAGATATTGTCCTTATCCATAACTCATATCTCCAACAGGTTGATTTTTGACACAAAGGTGATTTTTCAACTCCAAAAATACACAAGTGTCATGAGGAAAAAATTTGGACCGCACAAAAAAGTCTTTCCATCTCTGAAAATAATTTCACTCAAAAATTTTCTGACAAGATAGTAATTTTTAAAAATTAACAAAGAATGGAAGACATACTTCACCCCCACTGTATGGACAGAGCCCAGCTATTTAAACTCCCTTAGTTTTCTATTTCATATCACAGTGCATAGTCTCTGACGCATGAAACACTCAATAACTCGTTTGATAAACAAAGGAATGGTGCTTTCATTTTTATTGGCTACATTGATTTTTTTGATGACCTCCAGATTACCAACCACAAACCTAATCTGATGCGCTTTTTTCCTGTTATCTGGTGAAAGTTAATTGTTGTAATTATTAATCAGTTTGTTGCCCATGGTGAGAAACTGCAAACAGAGAGTAAGAAGGGAAATGTTGACGCTTGTTGGGTCCAACTGAACTTTGAATATCTACAATACCCCGGGCGATGGCTGTGGATCCTGTGGGTCATGCAAGGTGTGGTGCTGCATGAAACATGAGTTAAGGATAGATGAAGGAAATAGCCTTTCCTGGCCTCAAAGGCTGTGCCCACAAATGCACAAAGCAGAGAACGGTGCCTGTGGCCGTGCTCTTGGCACAGCACTGGCAGGTGATGGAGGAGGAACAAGGAGCTTAGGCCACATTTCACTCCCTCACTCACGGGGTCTTCCAGCCACTGTGAATGATTTATCAGCTGCAGCACCTTGGCTTTCTCCTCCACTGCCATGGCCTCTCTGCCAAGGGTGCTATGGGCTGGAGCTGTTGCAGCTGCTCCCTGCACTGACTGACCCGTGCGGGGCATCCCACGAGTGCCTGAGACACTTCAGCTCTTCATGTAGGAACAGAGACTTAGCAAGGGGACTCCAGCCCCCAGCCAGGGTCTGCCTTGGGGTTTGCTGTGATTCAGACATGCACTAGGGCAGGACACAGCCCTCAGTGTCTGGGAGGGCTTTGGAGAACCTCACATTTCCTTGCAGTGAATGGGGATGCAACATCCACTGCAACAGAAGCAAGTTATGGTCTCTGATAAATATTAAATGTGATGAGACCTTGGTGTCTCAGCAAAGGGCCCTTTGCTGTTCAGCTTGCTGATGATGTGGTCAGCAGAATTTCATGTTTGGCATTTGGTTTGAAGGGGCCGCCAGATTGTGGCCCAGTGGGAAAGGACAGATGCTGTGTCTGGTTGCTGAGGGATGAATGAATGCTTGGGCACCACCTTCTTGGCTAAAACTGGGCATCTGCTGCTCCCCTCTGATGTGGTTTGCACTTCACCAGAAATGCTGCAGCTGCTGAGCCTAAAGCAGTTGTTTAGGAAAGAAAGAAATTTAACCCAGACCATGTGGATTCACAATGGCATCTCTCCATTCTTGCTTTTGTTAGGCATTTTGAGCACCTCCGGTCCTTTCTGGAAATTCTAGGTGGTTCAGAGACCTGCAGCAATCTCCTGCATTTTGGGTGAATAACCTGGGCTCCAGGGCAAAGGTATCTACATGCATATGCCAGTACACTGTACTGTTGGCAGTACACAAAGCATCTCCTGCCTATATATGAAAAATTTGCCCAAGTTTGGATGGTCGTCGCTGTGTAGGTGGTTTGTTGGTAGTTGGAATCAGGCTTCACAGTTTGGATACACCTGCAAAGGAGGTCTAAATAGAATGAAGAGACAATTTGGGATATGCTGCCTAAATAAAAACAACTGGAATGGAAAACATCTTTAGTCACTGAATTCCAGTGTCGTAGTAATATGGTTGAGGGTTAGTCTCTTTCACCAGGCAGCAGCTGACAGAATGAGAGGACACAGTCTCAGGCTGCACCAAGGGAAATATAGGTTGGATATTAGGAAAAAGGTTTTTCATGGAAAGAACAATAAAGTACTGGAATGGCCTGCCCAGGGAGGTGGTGGAGTCACCATCCCTGGATGTGTTTAAAAAAAGACTGGATGTGGCACTTGGTGCCATGATCTAGTTGAAATGTTAGAGCATGGGTTGGACTTGATGATCTTGGAGGTCTCTTCCAACCTAGTCATTCTGTGATTCTGTGATTCTGTGATATAATCTCTTTTGGGTTAAAATCTAAGGACCAGAATTATTAAAGTTCCCCTCAGGACCTAGACTACTGATAGTGAGATGATGAGCACTCAGTAAAAATGAAACGGAAGAGAAACACTAGATAAGCATAGCAATGAGCTTTACGAATAGCAACAAACCACATGTATACCCACAATGCATGATTCAGATGTTCACTGAATCCATTTTCCTCATCTGGGAAATTTTACTCTTTTCTCCAGCTCAGCCATCTGACTGGAGCACATGTAAACTGCACATGTTTTTCCTTTGCTTTGAAGAAAAGCATCGTTCTTGCATAAGGGTCAGAGTGTGGTGCTGTGAATTGTTGTGCAATGGGGAGAGACTCTGCCTGCCCACACTGCTTTTGCCAAGAGATTATAGGTTCACAGTAACAGCCAGTGCCTTTACAATTTTCCTGAAGCTTAGTGAGGCAAGGCTACAGCCGCATTAAAAATTAAATGGAAAGAGCAGTCATAACTTGTAGGCAAACACAATGAATGAGCAATAATGGGCTGGCCAAGTCTTTGAGGACATAAATCTTTCCATCTGAAGCAGCCGAAGGACTTTGTAACCATATGATTAGTGCTTGTGTTTTGGTTGGATTGGAATGCAGTTAAGGATGTTGTAGGTTCACATCGGCTTGCTGCACGTGGTGAAAACCAGAACAAGCAGGATCCTTCACATCTCAGGGGCTGTTCTGTAACTGTGGACAAAAAACTACCTGGGCTCCTAAACCAGGGAGGAACAACAGAGAGAGACAAGGTTTATGGTTGCCACTGGGGACTAAAGTGGGATGGCACTTTTAAACATATTTCTGGGGCAAGATTGCCCAGGTCTCATGCTCTCCCTCACACACACACAATTGGTTTGTCATGGGCATTGCTGTGATTCCAGCAGCAACTGAAACTGTCCCACCATAGCCAGCTCAGGTCCAGCCCAGCTGTGATCCACATGGGAGGTCAGAGGCTAAGGAAAGCAAAACTGGTTTAAATCCAGTTTGCCTGCCATAGCTCCAGTTCCATGGCCTCAGGACAACCCTAAACAATGGTAGCAGTCATGTTAATAAGATCATAGCTAACACCTGAAGTGGTGTATGAGAAAACAGTGAAGGTTTCTCTCCTGGGAGAGAGTTCTTCCTTTTCTCCTTCAATGACAAATTGTCTGGCATATGACTTACTACAATGGCCAAAGATGAATGACAGAGAGTTTCCTTACCCTTCCAAGACAAACATTTGGCTTTTAAAATTTTTATAGGCCTTAAAGATTGGGAAAACTCTCTCCATAAAAATGGATAGATTGAGGCCATTTACTCACCAATGTTCCTGGGACTATACATTTTTATGAAGTAAATTATTGTCTATTATGAAGAGTAACTTTTAATTAGCTTAAAGAAGGTTGTAAATATTCAGAAAGTACATAAACTTATAAAATTAATATTCTGATCAATAATTGCTGGCTGATATATGATAGGTCGTAACTGTCTTCACAGAAAAATGTACTAGCATGTATTTTTTTCTAATTATTTACTGCTCTTTCAAGAAACTAGCATAACTAATCAGTGGAAAAATACTTTCTCTATTATATAAAATATAAAATATGTCACTAATTAAAACCACAGTCAGAAGATCTAGTAGGAAAGCAGTAGGAAGCCTCCTAAAGCCAAGGTGATAAGAAGAACAGTGAGCTCATTTCAACTAGAAGTTTCTTTCTCACTTACTTTCCTTGATTGCTCCTGGGCATTAGATAATTTGAGGTGCCAGAACTGTGTATGTTCTGACTCATTTGAGACTGCAGATGTTTGTCTGGAGTCAATGTGGTAAGATCTGCAGTGCTAGAGGTGCATGGGCTCCAAAGCCTGCAGCCAAGAAAAACTTGGCATCACCCTGGACTGCCTGTATCTTCCTACCTTTAAGGAGATGTCTATTTACAATGGATCAACTGGATGAACCTTCAACTTGACTATAAAAAAGGGCTCAAATTCATATCTGTCACACAATTTAGACACAGGTCTAGTGGGAACATTAATTTCTTTGAGGGAAATGGAAATGGTTGAAGATAACTGCTTTACCCCAGTTTAATGCAGGAAAATATTTTCCCATCAGCTGCCACAGAAATACTGCATGTTTTTCACTCTTTACTGCAGTAGGAAGGTGTGGAGAGATGGGAATTTTATTTCCTCGAAAGCAAGATGTCACAAGACAAAGAGCTCTTTATTTGATCATAACATCCTGGCCTGTCTGCCCAGTCTGCCACCACCAAATCTCAACACCCCTCCTCACAAGTATCTCTGTCAAGACTTTGGTGTCCAATATTTCTGAAAAAAAAAAAAAAAAAAAAAAAAAGAAAATTTAAAAAAAAAAAAAGTGACATTGTAAATGTACTAAACTTTCCAAATGCTGAAAATCTGTCCCATTCTATTTTACAGCTGCACGAGTGATGAGAGGTGCATCATTATTGGAGTATTTTATTGACTGGATAGCACTCAGACAACAGTAGAAACCAGCTACTTCATCTTCTGAGTATCAATGTTTTGACCTCTGTCACTGGCCTTTATAATTCAGTTATTTTTAGGGCTGGTTTTTTCCGCTCTGGCCAGGAGCTCATACAGTCTCTCCTGTGATCCCTGAATCTCTTCCAGAAAGAGTCCTGACCTTATGTTAGGAAGCACCTACTTTCCCTGGAGCCATGGGCTCAGGTCTCAGCACAGCTGACTCATGTTTGCTGATGCTGTTTTGACCTCCACGTGCTCTGAGAGAGCTCAGGGCTGGACAGCAAGGGGGAGCCCAGACTCACCCCATGGACTGTCTTTGAGCAGGGCATTCCCCTGCCTCTTGCACGCTGCCACTGGCACACCCTGGTCAGCACCTGTGGGGCTGTGCTCTGACCTTCCCCCACCTCGCCCCTGCATCACCTTGCTCTTGGAGGTGATAAGGGAGCAGAGCGTGGGCACTTCCTGGGCGTGGGGAGATCTGTTGGGCTTGGTCTTTTCATGCAGGTGCTGGAGGGGAGATTCTTGTCTTCTTTGGAGCATGGAGTAGCTGCAGGCACAAACCAACCACTTGTGTGGGGAAGAGTGGGAGATGATCTTTCACACAGGCCCTTCAGATGGGATGTCCTCCTGCTGTGAAAACACATCACAAATCATTTGTGAGTAGGGGTTTTCCCTGCTAACAGGAACATTTCCCCCCTCCTTCCAGCTTTGCATGCCTCCTGATGTTCTGACTTTTATCCTCCAGGTAGCTGGATCCCAGTGATGCAATCTGAGATGAGAGGCTCTTTATAATACAGAGACTGATATCAAAATTCACTGCTTTTAGGGAGTCTGTGCAGGTCCAGCTGCTGTGTGTGACACAAGAGTTAGCTCATGGTGCTAGAAAGGCAGTGCGCACTGAGTTCTTGCGGCCTCCTTAGGCAAAAGAATTTTGCAAAAAGAGAAATTTGAAGTTTTTATCCTCTCTGGCATCCTCTTGTTTCTTTTTTTATAAGGTACCTGTCAAAAAATATTTCTGATGAGTTGCTGTAACATGCCAAATTTCTTCATATCTGATGCTTTAAGTTTAACTATATTTATCTTGTTTATGAAAGCTGACAAGGGATACAGCCATAATAGCGCCAGAAGAAATTGCACAGCAATTTTACTTGGGTTCTTTTCAAGTCAGTGGAACTGTTAAATGAGATTAGTGCAGTGGAAGGGTTTATTGCAGCCATGAGAAACCAGATAGACACATATCGCAGGGAACCAGCGATAGACTAAGAGGATCACATGCAGAGATATTGTGCCAAGGAGGGCTTGGCAGGATAACACAAGTGCATCTTTTAGCTCTGTGGAGCTGTGTCTTACTGTATTTCTGATATGGTTCTCATATCACTCATCCCAACAGGTGTCTCTTCCTTTCCTTCTCCAAACCCTCATATATTTTTCAGTGCCTTATTCTGACACTGGTCATGCTTGTTGCTTGATGAAGCTTTTTTAGGAGTAGCGGGGAGCTGGAAACAATGGTGTCTATTATTCTCCTTGCAACCCTTAGCATAGCCCAAGAAAATCTGTGTGCTGGTGGCTACTGCTTTCTTCTAGTTCTATTTCTATATCTTCTAGCTACTGCTAGCTCTGTTTCCTGTGTTTAAACAAGATATCTTATTAAGAGTACATTTCACTGCTGAAGTAGTTATATTCATAGAAAAAGAAATAATCTTCATAGATAAAGAAGTGCTTTCCCTTTTATATGCAAAGTATTGTCATGTATGTTATGTTGCAAGATGGAGATATATATATAGATAGATAGATAGATAGATATAGATATATATCCAGGTCCATGTTGATCACCATCAGGGACTGAACCCAGAAGTTTCTGGAGCAAAGAGCATATCTCATGTACTTGGAATCTTAGCACAGACTGCTGTGTAAGTCCCCATTCTCTCTGGAGCAGACATAACTCAGAGCAGCTCACATAAGGACTCATTGAGATGTTGCTCAGAGGTTCCAGCTGGGATTCAGCCCTTTTCTCCCTGGCTGAGTAGAAGCCTCACTCATGCTCAGCTCATTTCCTAAAAGCCACTTCCTACATGCCATGAAAGGCTATTCACATTTCAGCCCCAGTGACAGGAGAAGGGCAAAGCTGGAAGAGTGTCCAGCTACCAGGTGGAGCAGCAGCTAATTTAGCTCCAGCAGTGATAGAAACTCACAGACACAATGAAGATGTAGGGAAGGGAGGAGCAGCTGGGCAGTGGACAAGGCCTGTGAGCCTTCCAGCTCCCTGGGACATGGTTTGAATTTGTTCCAGCCATTCAAAATGATCTTTTGCTTCTTGGCAGAAGCTCACAAAGTTTCTTAGCTAAGCAAAGAGAGCACAAGTCTTCATTGTGCATGGATAGAGACAGACACTGGTCATTTGATTATTGTTGTTGAGAACATAAATGACTGCAATGTTGCAAATGCCACTGGAGGAAGTGAGAGGCTCCCTCATGAAGAGGCCTTGGATGCTGTTTTTATCCAGAAGCATCCTGAGATGAAATCATAATTCTCTGGCTCAGTGACCATCCCCACACTCTGATGTGTTACTTTTTAACTGCACTCAGGAGACTACTGGTGAAAGAAAGGCATTTCTTTATCTCCCTACTAATATATTTTCCTTCTGCACCATCAACTTTTCCTTATGGATGTCTATGCTTTGCAATGATGCTTACATACTTGCAGATCTTAGTAAAGGTCTGTACTCACACCTAATAAGTTGCTTTCCATACCCCAAATAGCTAAAAATCTGAATAAGAGAAGGATTATTCTCCAGATTTTATAGATGGTGAACAGAGGCACAGATAAACTACACAACTTCCTTGTGATTATTCTGGAAATCTGTAACAGAGCCAGGCCTTGGACCAAAATTTCTGGTGTCCCTGTGCCAGACTACAGCCACAGTCTGGCCTTTCTCTCTGAGGATACATATTTGTAGAGTTTTAAGGTCAGAGGAATTAACACCTTATCTAGGCTCCTCTGTGCCAAATCCAAGAATTTCTTTGATCAAAGCATATTTTACAGAACAGAATACAGTCCTGATTTGAAGACACCAGGACATAGGAAATAATTTTACAACTTTCCTCTGTACTGTTCTGGTGCTTAATCATCTTTGTTGCTGACTTATTTTTCATATGAATGAGTCTGGCTTCCATTTGGTTCTTGTGATGCTTCTTTTTTGCTAGATTAAAGGGGCCTTCTCTATCTGTGTTTTCTTGCTCTCCTTTTCTCAGACATTTTTTTCATGTGTCTGGAAGGCAGTCAGGTTGACAAGGTACTTGATGCTGAATCCTGGGGATGTGTCTCTTGCACCTCATGCCTGTCTTTAGTATTTTCCCTTCTCTTTCATAGTGCAATAATTAGAGAACTTTAGAAAAATGAGAGGGGAAGAATGAAAGAAGTCAGTAAGCAATATTCTTTACTTCCAGGTGCAGTGAGGAACATGTGACCAAAGGAAGAAGATTGGCAGTGATGATGCCAAATTCTGCTCTCATTTGTATTTTGCATGATAATTTCAAACTTGTGTCTGTTAGGTAAGGAGTTACCTTTTGTTAAGTAGAACAACCTGATAAACGCCTGCCACCAGATCTGATTATGTGGGACTCCAGTCCTGTTTTGAGAAGCCATTGTTGTTTTGAGACTTTTCTTCAGTTTCACAGAATATGCTGTGGACTATTTCTGATAAGAAGAAAGCCTCAGAACTTCAAGTCTTGTCCTTTTCCCATTTACTGCAGACAATATACAACTGATATAACATGATAGTGTTTTCTTGTGAGCATTGGAATGATATGAAACAATTAGTTGGGAAAAAGCTTGGGAAGATCCATGAAGGTGAAAAGATGAAGGAACAGAATTCTAAATCATATTGTTCTGTATGAAACACATGTGTAATTGTCTAGGGTACTAAAAGGACCTAATTTTCCTACATGGATGTTGTCCAGGGTGATGTGATAGTCTATGATTTGTGTCTGTAGTGTTTAAGACTTCTTATTCTGTCCAGAAAATAGCTCAGATCTAAAGATTTCAAGAAAATTCTCTGCTTTATCAATGACTCAGAGCCCATTAGACTGAGTGTGAGTATATAGACCACAAACACTTGTAAAGTGTGAAAAGAGAACACAACAGTGATAAATGAGTCAATACCAATTAACCATAGTAAAAAACAAAGATGTGACACCATCAAAGCTCCAGAGAAAAAGCCAGAAACATCAGTAGAACCTTAAGAGAAAGAGCAGAAAGGTGGAAGAAGCAGAAGCTGATCAAGAGCAATGTTTAACCTGTCTCAAGAAGCAAAAGGACAAGTGACTGACAGCTGCCCATGAGCAGGGCCTCACTGGGGAATATTCACAGCAGTTGTGAGTCTGGGACAAAATTCAGATTGTAGGGCAGACTTTTCATAAGATTCCTCGTCTGTGTTACAGATGCTAGTGCAAAAAGTGAATTCCAGAGAAATTAGTTAGGAAAGTAAATCTTCAATCCCTTGTTTCCTCAGGGAAGCAGCATAACTATTGATTGTAGCTGTGTAGCTTTTCATGCCTTTGTGATTTCAGATTGGAAGTATCAATATTTGGACCTGGTACTTTATGGAACATGATCTAACAGAATTCTCAAATCAGCTAGAAACTGATAAGCTTCTACTCCACTGCACAAGAAGAGCTTCTCTGTTGTACACAACTGCTACGAAGCTCATCACCACCCATTCAATGTTCTTAAATGCCAAATTCAATTCTTTCAGGATTGGGTTAAATTTGTCTTTTTTCCATATTGTGTACTTATACACATTATATCATTATATATCCATATACAAAGGACATTTAGAATTCAGGCATCCTAAAAGAAATCTTCCCAGAGGGAATCTTCCTGAAAGGAAACTGCATCTATTTAAAGTAACAAAACATAGAACATGTGTTGCTGGAAAACCATTCCATGCATTAAGACACATTATTAATGGGGTATAATTTTTTTCCTTTTTTTCCCAATAATCTAAATCAAACTTGGGTTAAAGAGCAGATAAACCAAGAACACTTGAAAAGTTAGTATGAAACAACAGAAGCATCCACAGCTCCAGAATGATCCCAAAGCTCTTAGTATATTGTATTCTCTTCTAATGTTATAACCAACATGATTTTTATTGGCTGAAAATGGGGAAATAATGAGAGTAAAGTCACTATAGTGACTCCAGGAAACACAAAACAAAATTTAAGGGATACATGAAAAACTTCCCCTTAAAAGTGCATTTCTAATTCAATTTCTGCTTCTATGTTTATCCTGTTATCAGACAGATGAAACTCATCACCTGCATAAACTATTTATCCTTCAAGGGAGAAGCAGTTCTCTCTTGATCTATGGTTTTTAGACATCAGGTGGAACACACAGCAGATGCTCACTGTCCTGAATAGCAAAACCAGAGCTGGAACTGAGGTGGTGTTTCCAGTGTGCAGCAGAGTGCACAGGAGGAAAGGCACTGGACACTTAGGCTTAGAACTGACACAATGCCTCATATGCTTCAAAATGGACATAGATATAAGTACCTCCCTACAGGAGCTGGGGCTGTACAAACTCTGAATTTCAGTCTGAAAGGCTGAGGTAAAAAATACATGAGGAGTGGATAAAGTCATTCAGTGAAAGTTAAGAGTAGATTTTTCCTACTCAGTGCAATTGGCTTTGGATAAATCTTCTTAAAAGTAGCCCTCGTTTTAGGTATCTCACTGCTGTAGGTTTATTTTCTTGGTTTGAAATCCAGGAGGCAAAGCCAAGGGGCTCCAAAATATTTAGGGGTTAAGAGGAGATTGCTACATGCTCTAGAGCTTCAGATGTAGCCATAGTTGGAGACAGAAATTTAAGGTCCAATAATCTGCATTTCTGTAACAACCTGTGATCTTATTTGTATTCCATTGTGTCCTTCCAGAGTCCAGAAGTCTTTTGTAAATTAGTTTCACTGCTTCCTTTGGGGAGAACTAAAAGAAAAACTTATGGCCATGACCTCATAAATTATAAATAGATTTAAATGGTAGCAGTGGGCTAAGCTCAGGAGCTGACATCTAAGAGACAATTGAGACTTTTGCTGATACTGATAAAGAGTCCACGTCCTGGAATTTCCTTTGTGTGACACCAACTCCTTCATCCATAAAAGAATAGCAGAAAAGGAAGGAAATGCTTTGCTGTAATTTATACAGGAGAAAACAGAAAAAAGATGTTTGAGTACCATCCCAGAACAGGGGTGAATTAAATGAATATACACATAAAATTTGCCTCTTTAGGGAATTCATGTCAGCATAAGCTCCTTTGTATAGGGAGGAAATCAAAATGAACATAATGCCACCTTCTGTCATGGCTTCACTTTCCATTAAGGCAGTGTTGCCTTACTGGATGGAAGGAGATAAAAATTCATCCTCTATTAATCAAAAACATTTTAGAATGTGACCCAATATCTGCACAGGTGAAACCCACAGTAATAGCCTGAGCAACATGAGATCCTAATTTAGGCATCTTCTATTATTAATTGTGGCAGGTTTGCTGGAGAGCACAGAATCATATCACAAAATCCTCTGGGTAACAAAGCCTTGCAGCTCTGTCTGAAGCAGGAAAGATGAGGAGGTTACAGGAGGACACAGCAGAGCCAAAGCAGGTCACTGGATGAGTCATTCGCACTCAGGTATTCACAGCTACCATTTCCTGGTTCCCATCACCAGACAACACTTGTCTTAGCACATTATTCCCAGGTTTCTAAGATTTTATTTTAAAAGCCAGAGTGCAGGCTTTGGATGATCACAGACCGGCAGTCGTGCTCTCCAAGACAGAGATTCACAGAACCCAGCAAACTGCACTGAACATCCCTCCACCTGCACGGCCTTTCCTTGATATCCATGTCAGTCTGACATGACATGACGTTAAATGAGATCAGGATAACAGCCATGGGAGGTCAAGAAATTTGTATGGTGCATGATCAAATGTGTGCCTCGAACAGGTAGATTCTCACTTTATGAGATCGTGGGAGTTAACGTTCATTTAGGAGAAATAAGCATTCAGTCAACTGAGGCCCTTCTCTTTTACATACAGATAGGCTCCTCTGTTCATCTGCATTCTATAAAGGCTTGTTGTTTTTCTGTGTTTATCAGATCTGCGATATCGAAGAGAACAGAAAATGTGTGTGATATCCGCCAGCTGGATTCCATCTGTCTTTTCTCTGTGGAGATGGAGTTTCAAAGGCTACATCCTATCTACTGTCACACCCTCTCCCAACATGAGAAGTGTAAAGCTTGGCCAAAGTGTTGGAAAAACTGTATCTCTTTTGTACATCACAACTATTTCCCTACCTACACAAAAGTAGCATTCTTCCTGTTCTGGCATGCAGGATGTATCATTGCACTGTATCACAACTTTTTATTAAATAAGAGAAACCTGGCCAAAATTATTTCTGAGCAAGTTGGTTGGGATTTTTGTTAGGGTTTGATTTTGTTTTTCAGTTGAACTCTGTGCACCTATGTGTGTGTTGGTTTGTGTACAGAGCAGGGTCAGGGGGACCGTGACTGACAAGTACAAGTGCTGTTTGATTACAGCACAGGATGTGGTCTCATCACATTTCTGGGAGGGGAAAGAAACACCTACCTGAATAAAATCCCAGCTTTTTTGCTCTTGAACTGATTGAGGCTTTGCCATTCACTTCACCACAAGCCCTAAGGGACTAAGGAATTTAAGTTTCTCAGGATAACACCCATGACGGAGCAGCATTATTGCAAATCAGCAAGACTCAGTGATGTTTTCTTGCCGTAACAACTAGAACTCTCTGTTCTTTGGGTCCAGCAGCTGCAACATTTCTGGTAAAGTGCAAACCACATCAGAGAGGAGCGTGAGACACCTTGGGTTTAGCCAAGGAGCTGGGAGGTGTTGGCCCATCCATTCATTTCCCAGCAAGCAGCCCAGAGCGGCCATCCTTTCCCACCAGAGCTGCTGCACTCCTGAAGCCACAGAGCACCAAGATGTGTGAAAGGCTGGGGCTGTTGCCCAACAGTCCTTCAGGAGCTCCCTTTCTCCTGCTGTGGGGCAGATAAATGTGCCCCACAGAGCAGGGAGGCAGCAGCAAGGGCCAGCACAAGCATTTGGCTCCAGACCTTTCCAGCAACTCCTCTTTAACCACCCAGAGGATTTTCCATATCTTTGCAAACCTTTTGTTCATTTACTTGCCCATTATCTTACACATTTGAAGTGTATATTCCTTTAAATATTTCATGGTTGAAGGTTCTTGTCTCACAGATCAGAGGCATAGGAAGAGTACTCTGACTCTGGCCAAAACATCCATCTCATTTTTGTGGAAGCATAATTTCTTTGGGTTATTTTCAGGGGGACATGCTTTCTTTGATGATTAACCAGGTAATATCAGATACATGCCCAGACTTACCATCCAACAGACAGCTAGTGGACTACATACAAGCAAAAAAGGCCTTTAATATCTGTACATTAGCTGTGCATCTAAAATATGTGTCTATATATAATGTTCATCTGATCTATAGGTATTGCTTACTCTGCCCTGGTCCGTGGTCCGTGATCCATGGTTACAGGAAGTAACACCTGCCCTGAAAGTGCAATGGATTAAGATTGTCAGCAGCTTGCACTGACCTTTCCATTGAACCATCCATGACATTATGTGTTCCTATTTAAAAACTAGTCTGGTTGCTAGTGCAAGTGGACACACAGAGATGCACTGTTTATTTTGAAACTGCAGATAACTGAAATGAGTTTTGGTGGGTACAAGTTGTGAATTCCTATGCATATATAATTTATTTGTTTTACTCATGGGTACCCTTCTACAAATACATAAGCTCAACTTTCACAGACTGCCCTCTATTATTAGGGTGGGACTGAACTTGTTCCAGTCATGTACAAATAAAGACCTGACAGAGATATTTGGCCTCCCCATAGGGCCAAAAGAGATTTGTAGCAGAACTGTTCCCCCATCTGGTATCTGTCTCAGAGGTGTCTATCTCAGTAAACTACTTGGTTAGGTCTTCTAGATAATGGGTGTTAAGATTGTTAACAGGCTGGGGCCAAGCTAACACCTGTAACTGACTGCTTGATTTACCTGGAGAACTGGTGAAGTTTTCTCAAAATGCTCCTCTCTTTGCTTCCTTTGAACCTCACTATAGCACAATGATCTGAATCTTAGATCAGATACAGAACCACAGAATCATAGAAAGGTTAGGGTTGGAAGGGATTTAAAGACCATCTAGTTCCAGCCTCCTGCCATGGGCAGGGATACCACCCTCTAGACCAAGTTTTTTGAGGCACCATCAAACCTTGAACCCACCTTCAGAAGTGCTGTGAAACTGGAAAACTCAGGCGAAATCCCATAAAAGCATAAAGTGTTGATTCATGTATTTATGATGGAGGATCAAATGACCTCTTCTGAGGAGGGGTTATGTGCTGGAAAAAGAGGAGGTCAAATGTGAGTTTGGGAAGGATTCCCACGGGACCCAGTCTCAGAGGCATAAAAATGCAAACAATCCTTGAAATAAAGTATGAGTCAAACAGGGATGGAAATCAAGCTGAGGAGCCCAGATAGCTCATGAGTAGTTTAAGCACATGCCAGGCCCAGAGGAAACTCCTAAGTTGCCAGCACCACTGCCTGCAGATTTTGTAATAGAGCTTGCATTTCAGGGTAACTAGAACCCTACCTTGGATTGAGATCCTATGAGAATTGCTGCTGAAGGAGAATACCTTACAGCAGCCTGAGGCGCAGAAATGGCACCCACTCTCTGTCAGAATTTGTTCTGAAACAGATAAGCCCTGGCTTGCCAGCCCTAGAGCATGGTGTATAATCTTCTACAAACAGGTAGAGTGCTCATTGGCAAGGCAAGCTCCTGTGCAACTCCCCCATCTGCCTTGGGGCAGCACTTCTCAGCATGATGAGTTTAATCTTCCTGCCCATTTCAGCTTCAAGGTCTCTTCTGTCTGCTCAATAAAGGTTCTGCTTCTGGTTATCATGGATATGAGCTCTTTTAGTACTCTTGCCCCCAGAAGTTCCTCACTTGACAATGGTCTTGGGATGCCAGACAGGGCACATCTCACATGGATGTTTCCTGCCTTTGAGACTTGAAAAGCTAAATAGAAAATACAAAGAGTAAGAAGAAGGAAGGATAATTATTATTAAGTAGTGAACTGACTATAGAGAGATTAGCAGACTCCCTCCTAATCACCCAGCAAGTCTGCACAACAGCTGAGGGCATTGTCCATAATTTCTGCATCCTTTTCTTGTTCCTTAGACACAAGCATCTCTTCTCTCTGTTTTTGCTAACTAGAATGATGTTTCAGTAGCAATGATTGTCAAATAAGCCATTGAACATCAATGAAATTACCCTCAGCCATTACATTCCTGGGCTAACTCTCTCATGGTGAGCTAAGTGAATGCTGCAGGTCTCAGCAGGTGGGAACTGCTGTTTTACCCCATACATGGCAGAAAATACCTTCAGATTAATCTCAGTATTATGGCACTTAAATCTACCAGGGGGTATTGATCTCTCTGAATGCCAACACCTTAAATGCGGTTTATTTTGGTTTCTGTTTTGTTTTCTTTTTTTTTTCCCTATAAATACCCTAAAAAATAATCCTAAAAAACTGACTGTAGCCACAGAAGGTGCTTGCAGTAGGACCATGAGTGAAGGCTTGTTCTCATGAGAAGATCTAATCATAGGATTAACCAGCCTGCCTCGATCCTTTTGTATTTCAGATCAAGACCATTCTCAAACCCTGACACAGCAGTTCTCACAATGCAGCCTGGAGCTTAGCTGAATCCTTAGCTTTATCTCTAATATAAATAACAATGACTTAAATTTCTAGTCTAGCCACTTTAAATAATATAAACTTAATGGACTGAAGACCTGAGGAAAGACAACTTGTTACATATTCCATTGTTTTCTTCAAACCGCATTTGTAAACAGTCATAAAATACACAATAAACAATTACCTTCAGATGTAGAGCCAAAAGCTGCATCTTGTAGCTCAAACCCACAGGTAATAGAAACAACCTCTTACAAACTCAGGGCTCTCATTGGACGTGCAGGATCCCTCACGCTCTGTTCATGTGGCATTCACCAGTTCCTGGGGTAACTTTCGAGTTGTCCTGAACACCTTACTTCAGTTTTGCATAAGTTTTGTTCCAGATATATTGAGAAAAGTTCATGTTTGTTTTACACCTCTCTGTCACCTGCTTCTGGCTCTTAGACCACGATGAGCAGCACTTACTGTAATGGGTGATGCTATTCATCACATCCCAGCAGAGGGTGTCCCAGAAATATACCATATAATGGTGATAGAATAAGCCCCTCTGGTTAGAAACACAGAGAAACAACATTGTCTGTGATGTTTGGGCCTCTTTGGAATAAATGCATAGAAAGAGCTGAGAACAGCCTCATTTCTCTTGATTCTTGAACATTGCAGGAGTTACCATCTACAGAGGGTCTTTTGTTTCCCATTTCTTGTTTCCTTACCACTTTCAGTTAACAACACAGATCCAGTGCAGATTCATGTGAAGTCACATCCATAAAGGCACTGGCTACAATGGCCCATTCACACTGGCCATTTTCTGGCACTCTGCTGCAGTACATTGCCAAGCTCTACCTAAGCAGCCTGTGGACAGAAAGGATGTTGAGCCAGGCCCTAGAGCTAGGTTCCACTCTGCATGCAAGGCAATAAGGGCAAATGCAGAGAGATCAGCTGCGAAGGTGTGACCAGTACACACAAGAACCTGGCTACTTGTCTAATCTCAGGAGACCAGGCCAGTTTCCGTTCCCTACAAGAGACAGAAAACCTTTTGCTATTTCTCTGGGAGCCCCTCGGGATCCTTGAACCCTTTGCTACTGCATTCCTACAAGCAGCTTTTCCTCAATCCTCCTTGTGAGTGACCCTTCTCCTCAGGAAATAGAATTTTGCACCATGAAAGAATAACCTGGATATCAGCACAAGGATGGAGCCAGAAAGCAAATCTTCCAGAGAGCCTGGCTTAGTAGTGTGGTTGTTGTCATCAGTTAATGCCTCTCTAGTAGCATTTGCATTACTGGTCCTGACCTGCACAAGCTACACTGAACCAGGAAGAACAAGTCCACCTGCCTCTTGCAGTGTGTGCTGGCACTTGCCTCAGAGTCTTTCCAGGGTGTAAAACCATGAGAGTCCTCTCCCTCCAAACAGCAATAATGGAAAGGAGTATTAGCAGAGTTTGGACTGGAGTTTAACTCAGGATAAAGACGCAATGTTGGAGCAGCAGGGCAGGCAGCCAAGGGCTCTTTCATAACTGGGTGGGTACAGCAGTATATGTGGGAAGAATGGCATGCCTCAGATGTACTGCAGCACAGAGCACATCCAGCACAATGTTGGCTCAGCTCTTGCTGGCACCATCATCCTATTGCTGCTGTTGTTTGAGGCTCCTGGGTCAGACACAGCCTGGGCAAAGGTCTTTTATGCCCCAGCCCCAAATACTGGGTGAACTCTGCCTGCAGATATGTTCAGCTTGGTTTGTTGCAAGTTGGGATTGTCGGGCTTTTGTCCTTTGAAGTGAATATCCAAGCAGGTGGCCACAATGGCTCCTGGCCACAGTCCTCACTTCCTTCCTGCCCAAGAATGTCCTCCATGACAAAAACTTTCCATGTGTTGCTAGCCAGGATAGGAGAGGAAGCAGGAGAACATGTTTGGAGAGAGAGACTGGGATGTTTGGGAGTCCACTCTCCATGGCCTGGGTTGCAGCTTCACCTCCCTGTGAGTTGCACACTTAGAAAGTGCTACATAAGCGTGGTGGAATCTGAACAGCAGCAAAAGCAAAATTAGGGGGAAAATCCTGCCTGCATAAGATCAGTGGAAAACTAAGGAGCTGTGGCACTTGCATGAGGAAGTGATTTTATACACAGCACAAGGCATGATGATCTTTGATAGATTCTAGATCCTAGATAGGATTTCCATTCATTTCTCAGTTAATTTCTTGTTCCTATAAGGAAGAACTCACACATTGTACCTTGACTCTTTGAGTAAAGCCTCATCAGGAAAACTGACTTCTGCTTTTCGCATATGTGTCTCAGAGTGAGCTTTAAAGGCATGTTTTCAAGAAAGTCCGATTCTCCTTTGAAATTACATGGAGTTAGAGGGATCAAAGAGATATGAAGTTAATGTAAGGGTGACAATATTCTGGAGCAGTCAGAAGGGACCCTTCCAATAGTTTTGTATGGCTTACTTCATGAGCTATAGAATTTTACCTGGCAATTTGTGAGGCCAGGGAACACTTTGATAATAAAATCAGATCATTCCCAGGCCTGACAGAGCCGTGTGCCAAATGAGCGGCAGGCACACCTCTTCCATAAACCTTTGCCCCAGTAACAGAGACAATGAAACAAGAATAATACCATCCTGTAACAAGAAGTAGAGCCTTTCTCCACTTCAGCACTCTTTATGGAAGACTGGAAAGCTGCTTTGAACATAACCTGTACATCAAAAATTTGCTCCTGCTCCTGCTGTAAGTGTGGCCCAAGGCTACTAAGAGAGCAGCTGTGAGTGCATGCTGAGTGCATGCATTAGGGAAAGTGCTGTTTTCACCCACCTATTGCATCTTTTCTATGGAGACTAAAGCTCTGTGGCTTAAGATCTGATTCAATTCACTCATCCTTAACCATCTAGCCAGAACCAGTCCCACAGTCTGTCTGTAGCCCATGGGGAAAGGCAGGTAGTAACTTAGATATTTCCCTTGGGAGAGGATGATTTGCCATCTGGAGGTGTCTGTCTCTACTGGTCATAGCAGGACCATACATGACTAGGTCGGGTTGAAAGGCAAATGTTTAGATGAATAAAGCCTATGAGAGAATTTTCAACCTGAAGTTGCACCAGTATAACTTTGTGCAGTGCTGCACCAGAGTGCTGCATGATTTTTTATGAGGTTTCAAGCAAACTAGAGGCTGATGCAAAACTTCACCCCAAAATGGAGCTCTTAATGCCACAGGTTTTCCTCAACACCTTGGGAAAGTCACTTTATTGTGATTGTAAGACATCAGATAGGCTCACAATCAGATCAGTTCAGCTTCATCCACCTTGCAGAGCAGAATTACTGTCAGTGAGCTGAAGAGTCCTGCTGCTGGTACGATGTTGATCCCTCTGCTCTTTACAGGACCTGTCTCTGCCATTTCTAGAGAGTAATTTTGTGTTTTCACTTGAGAAACAGCAGGGAAAAACAGATTGTGGGAGTCCTTGGTTCAATTCCGGGCTCAGCTTGAGACAGTTCAGCTATCTCAGCACTAGAGAGTCAGAGGCAAAGCTGCTTTTCAGACCCACAATGTCTTCCACTGATCTTGTGCTCATATCTGGAAAGGAACCACAAAATTTATGTGGTAAGACAGGTCCTGTAACAGAGAGTTTAGGGTATTACTGAGGGAGAAGGCAAAGGACATGTGCAAGAGGAGCCACCCATATATTTTGCATTTAAATCCTGGGGCAGGGGTGAGAGAGATCCTCTCAATGTATCAGACAGATCCTCTTGGAGCTAAACCTCACTATCTTGATTAACAGAAGAGAATGAAAGCTGGATTTCTGGCAGACCCATCTGGAACATCCATCACAAAAAACATAGTGTCATCCCCCAAATTAAAGGTGCTTGAGAAAGTCCTGCTGGCTGCTCTGGGGAAACCTCCTCAAGCTACATCAGAGGGGTCTGTGTTAGGAAGCTCAATAAGCTTACAGCATGGCTCAGCACCTTTATGCATGATTTTACTGGCCTCTTTCCTACACAAACAGTATTTTGATGACTATTTGGCTTTTGTGATACTTATTCAGAAAGAAAGATTTCCTCTGTCTTAAAACTATTTAAATCTGTTTTCCCATTCAGACCACTAATCTGATATAGAACAGTACATGGACTTTCATCCAATGCCAAAGAACTGAGAACAAAACAAGGTATCTCTGAACTGCAGAGAGGGGCAGTGTGGGGACAGGCAAATCCTCTTGGGCCCTGGAGCTTGCACAGGCTCAGGGAGCTTTACTTGCACAGTCTGCCTACAAACTGCACCATACAGCATCTGTATTTCATCTTTAATGAGGGAGTGCTGCCATTTCAATTCTGATTTCTTAATGCTTGGTTCCTACAAGCAAAACAATGTCTCTTTGCTTGCACTGTTTGAAATACATGAAAAAAGGGTCAGTGGGAAATGGAACTAAAATTGCAGAATTAACCTCATATGTGCTGTAACTCTGTAAGCTGTAGGAAGAGCAGCCTGAACCAAACAGCAGCAATAATGCCTGAGTTAGGGCAGGAGAAAGATATTGAAGCTGACTCAAATGAAAGATGCTATTGACTATTTCCCTTTTTTATTATTATTGAAAATAAAAAGAATACTGAATACTGTTTTATATATGGTAAAAGAAGTTAACCTCCTTTCATGCAGTCTAAGTGCATTTGACACTTGAGGGGTCATCTAACATTTTTTTCAGTTGCCTTCTCCCCACACTGTAAATGAAATATAATGCTTCTTCCCTCTCTCCTCTTTTCTTTGAATGTTCCAAGCATTCCTCTTTTACTAACTCCCAATTTTTTTGTCGTTTGGTGGCTTGTTGTGTTGTCAGTAATGTACCAGTCCACATAAATTTAAGCAGGTCTGGTAATACTGGAGGGTGCCCGTGGCTGCTTTTGAATGCTTTTTTCCCCCCTCTAAAAGGCTGCATTGCTGTGATTACCTTCTGCCTGGTCACTGTGCACAAACCAAAAGCTCAGCTGTGTGGGAGTGTGACAGTCTTGAGACATTTCCACAGCACCCAGGGGCAGTAAATTAAGGTTGACATGACCCACCAAGCACATGGCAGCTCCATTGTCAGAGCTCGTCTAACAGGAGAGATTGAATTTCACACTATGTTTGATATTAAATCTCTCCCAAGCACAAGCTGACTTGGCTGGGTGGAAAAGACATTGGAGGATCAACAGTGAGGTTCTTGGCATAGGAAGGTGCTAAATACTCTCTGCCTTCATTTGAAGCATTGCCTTGCAGCCTCAGCCTGAGCTGGCTGCACAGAGGATGTTGAGGTTGTGTCTGCCCTGTGCCACCCCAAAACCAGCATCTGCCCCGTGCTCCTGATCTCACTCCCATTCCCTCTTCCTGCAGACTGTGTGCTCACTGTCTCTCCCCTCAGGATACCTCGAGCACCACCACCCATCCCTGACCTCCTGAGTCCCCCCACCTTCTGCAGTGTCCCAGGATTGTCTTACTTGCTGCCGAGCCAGGAGGAGCACATGCTGCTCTGCTGGCCATCCCAGCCTGGCCAGTTGGACAGAAGTTGGATCCTGCTTGAAAGCAGTGAGAGGTAACCTTTGGCTCGAGCCAGGCATATAAAATAAATAAGTTGCTCAAACTCTTCACTGATGGCACTCCCTCTGGAATATTGAAATACATGTTTTTTAAGCTGGTAAAATGTAGTGCTTAAAACTCTGCATGCAAATTATTCTGAAACTGAAATGAAGACCTAAACTGAAAGAATCTATTCAGGAACCAGACACAGGAAATCAGAGAATCATAGAAAATCACAGAATCAGAGAATCATTTAAGTTGGAAAAGATCTTTAGGATTGTCTAGTCTAATCATAGAATTACAGAATAATTTAGCAAAGGGAACATATATACATTAATTCTCCCATTGCAGTCTCCTTACAGTCTCCTTGCAATGAAGACCATGAAGGCCGCCCTCTCTTTCAACTGCTGTGAAATCCAGAGCTTGATTAGTGAGCTACTCCAATTACATTTGATTCTAGCAATGGCTTCATTAGTTCACACTGGATATTTTGAGTGATTATCCCAGGGATTTGAGGTACTGGGATACCTAGAACCCATCCGTGGGTAAATGCAGAGATTCCAGTTCCATTACAATTGGTGTGTGCTGGAAAGCCAGACACCAAATCAACATTTCATAGACATCTGTTTGTGCCTGAAGATGTAGATGTGTCCTTGGATACCTTCACAGCTTTTGTCATATGTCTAGTTGACACTCTTCAGGAAAACTTTTAAGCACAAAATATTCAGAGATTTTAAATAGCTCAACCTGAAATAGTCCAACGTGCAATTTTGCTCACAGGGTTTTGAGGAAAGAAAAGGGCTTTTGAATCAATTTGCATAACTTTTCTCACAGGACACTGCATTTCTCCTAGTTATGTGATATTGGAATGAGGATTTTCATTTGTGCAATACTAGACTTGTCTCTAGAAAGGCCACCAATCTTGATATGAAGACAACATGAGATGGAGAAATGGCTGTTTTTCTTACCACTCTTTGCTTCAAGGGTTAGTTATCTTCTCTGCTAAAACTCCAACTTCATCATCAGCTTGAAATGGTCTGGCTTCAGCACTTAGACACTCACTAAACTGTTCGCCATAAACTGAGAGAACACTTTAGAATTTGGTCTTTTCTTCATGAGTGGCTATGTAGGTGCTGTAACCAATTCAACCACTTCACTTCCTTTGGGCTCACTGAACAGAGTACTTTGTATGTCCCAGGTGTTTTGCCTATGGAGGTATTTTCTTTAATCCTCTAATCATTGTAATGGCATTTCTGTCAGTTATAGACACCAAAACTGAGTATGTTTTTACATTGTTTGGGCAAAATTACCTTCATACTTAAATGGTTTCTGGTCCCTACTAACCCCTTGGATAAACTGTGACAGCAGAATTCAATCTGATGAGTTTTTCCACAATGGCCTCTGGATAATTCTGAACTATTTTCTCTTCCCCCCACACATATGTATTGCATTTAGCTGCATTACAATATATTTTATCAAGACATTTACGCTTCTGGTTGACCATGCAGTTCTTTATTCCTGGCTGTACTACCAACTTCAGAGTTTTCCCCAAATTTTATCAGTGAAATTCTTTTTTCCAGTTTCATTCATAAAAAAATTCTGACAAATACTCAGATGGTTCCTATTGCTACGTCTTGCTTCCAGAAACATCCCTGTTCAATAATCCTCCACTAACAGAGGCTTTTGGGGAGCTGTCAGCATGAGATGGTTCTTATGCTCTTTAAAGTGCACTGACTACTGTGTTCCCATAACTCACAGTGATCCCAGTGGAAACTGGAATCCTCAGCCTGGTCCTCAAGGCAGTGTCAAAGAAATATATTAACAATTCTGTTGGATATTAAAAACACATTTCCCTACTCTGTGATCTGATCATAAAGACTGATTGGCTAAGCATGAACAAAAACTAAGGCTTTCAGGATTTTTAACATACTTTTCCTAGCTAGTTTATTTATCAATACCCATTTCAAATACTTTTTAAACTCCTTGCAAAATGTCATAGTGCATGCCATAACAGGGGGACCAGTACACCAACAAATATGTTCTGCATAGTCCTTGCATTCTGTAAAGATTCCAGTCACTGTGTTACATTAAAATAACTGTACAATTGTGCTCCTTTAGACAGGCCATTGTTGGTGTTTCAGTCCCTGGGGTGGGCTCTCCTTTGGGAAAACTGACAACATGAGCACCCATGCTGTCAGACTCCTACAAGGTCCCAAAAAAAGTCTTACTGAGGAAATAGTTCTGGAAATGTCCTGCTTCTACACAGCTTTTACGGTGCCTGGGGCTGACTTTTTCTTAGGTACCAAATGCAGCCTCTGGACTGTGTCTCTTTACCCCAGGCCACCTGGCAAAGCACTGAGGAAATGAGGTTGCAGATGTTTCACAGTCCTTCACAATCTGAGACTTTCTGTCTGCTCAGGGAGCAAAACAGACTCATAGGAGGATAAATTTAGCTGTTTACATGGCTTTTGTGACTGAAATAACTGCATATATGTATAATGAGAGAGAAAGAGGTACACATACATGTAAACACATAGGCTGATTTTCTTTCTTTGAGGCACTTCGTCTACTAATTAATTATCAAATAAAGGCTGTGCTATTCAGTGATTCGGTTTTTTCACATTTTCTTGTTTTAATCTACTCTGAGTCTCCCCAGGGGTCCTACACGAGCACTGGATTACTCACATTGGCTCAGGCAGCAGATACTTCTGGAGTGCACTGTGTACCAGGGAACAGAAATACCAGCTAAACTGAAGGGAGCAGGGAGGTTTGCAACAGCAGCCACACTGGGAAGCCCAGAATGAGGATAAGATAATTTGCATTTTCTTCCAGTTGGCAGAAGAAACTACTTGCCACATCTTCAGCTGACAGAAATCGGTGCAGCTGCATTGGCTTCTGATTGATTGACTGTGAACAAACTCTGCTGATCCAGGTGATGTGATCCCTTACAGTGACAAATAAAAATGGTCACACACTTGCATGCCACACCATCCAAACCTTTTCCAGCAACCACACAGTGCCAAAGCACACCAAAATCCCAGTGGCACTGGAAAGAGCACAGTGGCAGGACACTCCCAGAAAACTATTTACTAGTGAAACACAGGCCACTGAGACCCACTTTTGCCTCTAGATTTTCATTGGATCATAGAATAATAGGAGTTGCAAGGAACATTTAAAGGTCATCTAGTCCAACCCCCCTGCAGTGAGCAGGGACATCTCCAGCTCAATCAGGTTTCTCAGAGCAACCAAGGTCCTTGAATGCTCTACCACCTCTCTGACAAAACTGTTCCTGTGTTTCATTGCCCTGATTGCAAAAAACTTCCTCCTTAAATGTAATCTAAATTCACCTTCTTTTAGTTTAAAAGTCCCTTCCTGTTCTCAGTTTTTGTCAATGGCTATTTGGTCACATCCTTCACTTTCAAGCAGGGCTTTGTCTGTAGTGCAAGATGCAACTCTGACCAAAGATGGGCTGGCTATGATTACATAATTACTCACTTTCCAACTACACACCACAGAGATAACCTAAACCACCCATCAGTGCTGAAGATCAGACAGGCTGCTTTCAATTTCACAGACTACAGGCACACAGTAAGACCCTTTGTGAAATCAGTGCTGGTTTCTAACCACCAATAACAAACAGCAATACCACCATTACCTGCACCATTCATAACAATGGGAAAATGTTTGCTAGCAAATATTAGGAAGTTTTTGGCCATGTGACTTGATTAATTTACTTCTCTGAACAGTATCATGGAACCTATGGCAAAGTTGGACTAAAAAGATGGAAAACCAAGTACATAACAAGGAGGGCATGTAACTGATCAGCAGAGATTGCCTTTCCTTCTCATCTGTAACTTAATAAGTGAGAAATTAATCCCATGTAACTCAGAAAGAGAAGAAAAACAGAAGGCAAGAAAAATAAAAGAAAAAAATAAACCCTTGAGCTGAGAAACCTGGGTCAAGAAATCCAACACTGCAAGAACAGAAAGTGCTTGGATCCGTATTTTTGTTCAAGGCAAAGGTGACTTGCCAGGTCTGGGCTGGGACTAAATTCAGATACAAGTTATAAACAATGCCAATACTCAGGAATGCTGGAACTGGAGTTCTGCTGAGATTTCATTCACAGCAGTGTGCATCAAAGTGAGTGCCCAGACAGTGCACTGATGGAAATTGGTGGACCCAGTGGAGTTCTTTCATTCACAGAGATGCATAGCAAAGCAAGTACCCACACAGCATGCTGATGAAAATTAGTAGAGCCAATGCGGTTCATATGACGAGTCTGATTAAAAGAAATATTACTGGCACCACAGGATGTCAGCTGGGGCTTTTAATTCCTAACTGGACTCATTCAGACTGGCAGCTCTGTCTGTCTGGGCTCAATACAGGTGTTTTTCCACTTCTGGCTGCTATTTTTCCCCAAGAGGACATGAGCCAGAACTCCACCAGCCTCCCTGGGCGCGAGGTCAGTTTTGGGGGCACGTGGGGATGCAAGGAAAACTTTTCAACAGCCAAACAATGTTCTGGTCTCCAGCTCTTGAAAAAGTTTCCACTGTCTGCCAAGCCCTTCAAACTGCCCAAACCCTTCGGAAATTACAGTATCTCACTTAGCTGCCAATTGGGAAACTTGTTTCACTGCATTAACTGTCAGAAAACAGAACACACCTTTTTGGGGGAAGGATATTTTGTCTCATTATTATCAAAGTGCAGAGTTAGACTGAGCAAAGCTTTGTGGTGTTTCACTTAGGACTCCCCACGAGGGCCCTATATCCAAAGGCAGCACAGGCACACTTCTACATTTTTGTCTAGGCTGAACACCTACACTTGTACCAGCTATAGAGCTCTGGCTTGTGTCTCCCACCCACAGCTCACATTTCTCTTGGATTAGTGCTCTCCCATCAGTGCTATTAATGCAGTCACATCAAGAGATCCAGTTGCTTTGTGGCCTGGAAGGCCCTTAACCATCCCCAAATTAAAGCCCTCTAGGCAATAATATAGTTGGGCCCTAAGGATTTTATTGGAAATGTACTCTGAATGAGCAAACAAAAAAGAAATTTGTGCTGTGTTGATCCTCCTGGCTCTAAGTTCACCTTTTGCTTGATTTACTAAGAATTAATATGCACTAATGGGAAGTTAAACCAGTTTTAAATAGTCTTTGCCACATGATGTCTCTTAATATACCCAGTTAATATTTTCAAGGTGTGTGTCTCTTTGCAAGTGGAGGCTCCAGTAAATGTCCTGAGCCATTTTACACACATTTAAGACACACTTTCCTCACCCTCCATGCTAGAGAAATCTGAACTTGGGATTTCATTCAAAGGGAGAAAATTAACTTCAAACCATGGATGCCACATGCTGGTCCCATGGGCAGAACAGGAAGGCAGGACTGGTATTTGGGCATAATCAAACCTCCCCTCCCTGGACAGGTGCTGGCTGCATGGAGAGGATCATAATACGTATAATTTAATATGTGAGGGAAGAAGGCAAGAAGAACCAGCTCTCCAGCCTGGATTTATCTGACCTTGGTTTAGGTGTAGGAACTACATAGATGTCAACCTGTCTGTGCCCATAAAA
This sequence comes from Pycnonotus jocosus, assembly GCA_013400435.1. Classification (NCBI taxonomy): domain Eukaryota; kingdom Metazoa; phylum Chordata; class Aves; order Passeriformes; family Pycnonotidae; genus Pycnonotus; species Pycnonotus jocosus. The sequence continues at coordinate 202,188 of VWYP01019037.1, read as the reverse complement.
AACAGTAGTCTGAGCAAAGCAAAGCTTTTTTCTCCCTCCAGATATTAGTTCAGCTCACCAAGATCTGAGTCATAGATTTGTATCCACCTCCATTTATTATGAAAAGAGCCCATGGCAAATTCCTTCCTAACTCACACATCCTAGCAAGGTGTCTGTGTTTATATGGGATGAAGCTATATTTGGATTTTAGCCATGAAACAGCCAGGGACAGACCCTCTTATGTGGTCAGTCATATTCATCTAGTATGTGACTGTTGTTCTTGTTCTGAATAAACATCCAGCAATGATGAAAGTCCTCATCACACCAAAGTGCTGTTTCCAAAGGGAATTGCAAAATCTCTTTCCTAACAGAGTCTCTAAACATACAGCCTTAAACTTAGCTCACTGAAATCAATTACAGAATTTGCAGGTGAGTTTCTTCAAGGCTACTTGAGGCCCATAAACTGCTATGCATGGCAGAAAGCTCCTTGAACACTGGCTTGGTTCAATGATTTCTCTTCCTTGGTTCCCCCTCCCCTCAAGGCCTGCTAAGCTCAGAGTTTTTAACAAGCTGACACCTTTGAATGCACATTCCTGCTTACCTTCCCAAGGTGCTGCTCCCTATCTTTTGGTCTTCTGAAGTTAGTTTATGAAATGTAAAGAAAATAGCAGACAGTGTGATGGTCCCCAGGGCATAAATAGGTGTTAATGTCCCTGCCCAGCTTCTCCTGAAACCCCCCCACACTCTTGCCCATGTCCCAGAACCCCATTCCAGTTCAGCCCAGGAACATCAACACCATCCTCAGCTGGTGACAGTCCTGTCTGCAGTCTCATCTCCATTTGCTCCTGCCTGGACCTTTGAGTGGACCTTGGACTTTGTTCCCCAGAGCCAACTCTCCCCAGATGGAGAAGGTGCCTATTTGATCCCAAGTTTGGGCAAGCATTGGTCATTCAAGATTTCGAGTGTTTTCTGAGTTAATATGAGGTTACCTACAATCTAAAAACAAAAAACAAAAAAAACCCAAAAAACCCAAAAAACAACAACAAAAAAACCCCAAAGAAAACAAAACAAAAAACCCCTATGTTTTTCATTGATTGTGTTCTTTTGCCACTGTATCAGAAGGAGAAACAGAATAGCAAGGAATCTTTATTCAAGAATCACCTTGAAGACAGATAATTCTGTGGGATAATTTTTTCTTCTTTGAGGGAAGATGGACATAGGCTAGGGTCCATCCTTCCCTGAAAGATAGAAATGGGGATGACTTTATGACCAATCCCATTCATGGGATCTGAACCAACTGCATTGTTTTTGTTTGATTTCTTTCATGTGTAGGAAGCCTAAATTCTGGGTCATGCAGGTGAATAAGGTAGCGATTGTAACATCCTCTGGGAATTGTGAGCACAGTATTATCCAGGTGCTCAGTCTAGCCCTGACCTGCTCTCCCAAAAGGCTACATTATGTGCAGAAACAGGAGACAACATCCAAGTTAAAACTGGAATTGGATTCCAGAATGTGGTGAGGACAGAGGGCTAAAATAAAACAAACCCCATGTCCCTGTTCTATTAATAATATCAGGAATATGTCTATGAACTCCTACCTGCACTGCTCAGCCTCTGGAGATACCAACACCTCCTGCTATGCCATGACCACACTGAAATAGTTCCTGCAATTTCTCAGCATCAGCACTAAAATATCCATCACCCCTACACCACCTGTGGTGATTGAATGTGCCTTATAAACATCAAAACACTTTCCAGCATAAATCTTCAAAGGTCTGCAAGAAACTGTTTAACAGTTCCTCTCACTTTTTACCTTGTGCACTAAGAAAGGGAAGTGGCAGTAGATGTTACTGAACTTCAGGTATTTATTTCCACTAATGGCAGGCCACAAAATTGACTATGAGATCCTATCAAGACATACCATAGGCTGTTTTCTAGTCAGTCCATGCACATCTCTCTGTTAGCAGTGAGCAGTTAGACAAAAATGTCCTTTGGCCTCTGTCTGCCTGGAAAATCCATCTTACTTTTAAAATCAGTTGGAAGTTGCATCTGCAAATCCTTGGATAAGTTAGTCTTAGGGTAGCATTTTCCTACATAGAAATAAGCTGGCTAGGAAAATGTTTTACTCTCCATAGGGTCATTCACTCCTGTGTACAAAATATAACTCATTCTTTTATGGGAACAATTACCTCTAGACATGTGAATCATTCATGGGTGGTGCCTACAGCTTCAGTCTTGAAAGCAATTAGAAACGTGAGAAGGTCCTGGGCAGAAATGGGGCTTGTGCATAACTGAAATGAAGCACATCAAGTGATGGTCACTGTGCCAGGCATGCATTCCTCAGGGGGCAGAAATCAGAGCCACCAGCACCACCCCATCACAAGTGCCCCAGCTTGCATCCTCCAGAAGGGCTGTTCTGATATTTGCAAAACCTGCTTCCTCCTCTTTCTCATTACTTCACGCCATTCTGCCCATCCAGTTGAGAAAACCTGGCCTCAGCAGTAGGGATTTTTAAAAGATTTCAAAAGGTGAATAATTTGGGATTATTTGAAGCCTTTTGCAGAGTGAATTGCAAGCAACTCCTCCCACTCTGACACTGCTTTCCCAGGCCAAAGACAAACATTTGGGATTGTTGGTTCACATGTGCTATGGACCTTCAACACTGAGATTGGAGAAATGCACATGGGCTGAGAACAAACCCCAAGGGCTGAGTGGCATCTGGAGTGAGCTGCAAACTAGTTCACTTTCCATGGAATGCTGGCATAACCCAGAATGAGGGGCAAAATCTGCAACCCACTTCCTTTGGCCACAGTCTTGAACAGTGTGTGCTGAAGGGAAATGACATGAGCAGCTCAAAGAAGGTCTGGAAATAAATGGTTTTCAGCTGCATCCAAACACAGAGAGAATTAGTTTGTACTTTGCTGCTCTGGGCATGTGCAGAAATCACCAATGGAGCCAACACAGTAGAGCAACAATAGTCCTGAGGAGCCCAAGCAAAGGTCATTGAAGTCAGAGAGACACTTCCATCATCTTCTTCAGGAATTCCCCTTGGATAAATCAAAAAAGTTCAACTTCCAGAAGTCTCACTATTTAAAATATGCTCAGCACCAAAGACAAGCACCCGAAGCTCACAGTTCCACATGTTTCAGCAGGTTAATTTTGTAGATGTGCCTATAACAAGAACAAGTTCCTCCAGGAGGCTGCCCCACTGCCTCAGTCACAGCATTTGGTGGCCCTGTTAAAAAAAAAAGAAACCAACAAAAAAACCCCCAAAAAAACCCACTCCAAAAATGTCAAACCCTGCTTTCTAGGATCAGAAACCGTAAGGCAGAGAGTTCCACTTTATCACTATCTGCCTAAATATATAAATAATCCAAAATCTGAAGTGTGTGTTGGACAGCACCCTCAGGCTATCATTTTACACCCAGCTGTTATTCTCAGAGGATTCTCAGTAAATCCAGAAATAGACCCAGCCAGGAGTCGGGAACAGGCTCAGAGGAGAATGTTGCCATATGGCAGCTCCTGACTGTTGCATAAATGTATCGATTAGCTGAACCAGCTTCAGGATGTCTCTATTAAGGACAGTAGCATCAAGGGGATATGTAAAATTATCAGAAAGATGAAAAAGCACCTGAACTGGCTGTTCTTTTCATTGAAACATCTTCTTGTCCAAAGTAGGACACCAATTGCTTGAGAAAATTTCTTAGTTTAGTTTAAATCTCAAGCTTAAATAATATTCTTAAATAAAAATCAAACATAATAATAATATTTTATTGCTATGACAACTCAGAATAGCACATTAGCAACCCAAATGACAATATTCTTCCTCCTCTTGCATTGACATTGGCAAGGAAAGAAAATTATGTTCGAGTTTTTAATATAAGTTTTCAAAAGGGAAAGATGATCGCACATTAAAACCCACCATGGAAATAAAATCCTCAAAGAGAATTTTCTTTAGCTGTTTAAGCAGCTAGTGAGTGGGTTTTGAACTGTGTGCTTTAAGCCAGAGAAGAACCTGTTGCAAAACAAGTTCTCCCATTCACTTGTGTGACCAAGAGAAAAAACACTTTATCACAGAGTCACAGAATGGTTTGGGTTGGAAGGGACCTTAAAGATCACCCAGTTCCAAACCGCTGCCATCAGCAGGGACACCTTCCACTAAACCATGTCACTCAAAGCACCATTGCTGTCACCAACAGCCCAAGACCAGCTCAAGGGGGACAAGAGCTGCAGCCTTTAACTTGGTCTGGGACACAGAAGTCCTCGTCGTGTCCTCTTTGGTGACAGGTGACACACCTGGAGCAGTGGGTCACGGAAGGGGACAGCTGCAGTGGGCCAGCTGAGTGAGACAGCAGATTGAGCCCAACTGTGTCCTGCAACTCAGAATCTTGTAGGGACCTCACTGTGCTCTGGTAGCAGAGCCAGGTAGGAGTTGGGTCAGGATGGATCAAATGGATGTCAGCCACCAAAAGCCACTTACTCAGACAGTCAGATGTATCAGGACTGGGATGATAAAGAAGTCAGAAGGAAAGATATTTTGATTTCAAAAATACGTCAAACATCAGGTATTAGGCTGCATATTCCCTCACTCTTCACTAACAGCACAGCCTTTCTCAAAGGGGCAAAATGCCCTTTTTCTTGCTGCTGTTCCTACTGCATTTGTCTGACCCCTGAGGAGCCTGTGCAAATCTGAATTGCCCCCATCAGCAGTCTGGGGGTGTCTAGAGACAAAGGCAAGCACCTGGCAGGTCCACATAACAAAATCCATCCTTGACACAAGCCAAACTCTACAGGAAAACCTTAGCATGGTGCCCGGGAATTTCCTCACATAACTTCACAACAGCAAAGGGGATACATTTTTCTCCATTTTTGGTGTGCCTGGATGGCTTATCCTGGTGTTTCAGACCCAGGGTTAGGATAGGGCCTGGGGTTTGGTTTTGGGATTAGCTTGTGCTGGACATTCCTCTTCATGAATAAAGAATGAGTATCCCAGCATGGGCACCAAGGAGCTCTGTGTTGAGGCTGATCCCAGGCTCTCGATGAGAGGATAAACCCAGGTTTTCAATTGCTCGGGACTGTAGTTGCTGTCTTGAACTTCTGGAAAAGCTGAAGCTGCTCACCATGACACCAAGCCAATTTCATAGCTGGGTGACCACTGAAGAAGTATAAAACAGCAAACAAACTCATCCTGAAAAGTTTTCTGTGTTTCGTTTTGGGTTTAAAATGTTCGCAAAGAAAGTTCTGTTAGTTTAGAGAGTTGTTGGCCGAAATCGATACATTTTCCAGGGAAGTCAGCCAGTTTTTAAAGGAGGCCAAATCTGTTTCCACATGGAAATTGGCTCATTTTTGGAGTATAGATGAGTTTTGCATAAAATATATTAAATTCTTTCCCCCACCCACAACCGTATACACTTTCATGCATCTTGATGGGAGAACTGCTATTCCACCATCACAGGGAAATGCAATTTCAAAAAGTGCAATATTATGTAATTAAAATGCCAGTCATGGCAGTATGGATGGAACAGGGAAAAGAATCTGGAAAACAAAGATTATCCAATTCAGTTAGCTCTTGGAAATGCTTTTTCAATGTACCTAAACTCTTCCAGAAGCTGCACATGGATGCAGATACTGTGAACATTCTTGTTCTTTCAAAAAATATTCAAAGCCTCAGCAATAGAAAATAAAGTTAGGAAAAAAAATCCACAACCCATGACATAGCCATTAACAATAGCATGGTATATTGCCATTAATTAGCAAAAGGCCAGTTATACAACTTCTTCCACTTTATTAGCGCTCATCCTGAGACCATTTGGACAGCAAGTTTGTTCCAAGAAGCACACCCTCCTCAAATTAGGAGTATCATGGAAAAAAGAAAGATGTTTTTTAATACGTATGTACCGAAGGACTGAGATGTGCTGAAAAACACACAGCGTGTACCAATGCCTCTCTCTGAAGTGTCTGCCATTTGGAATATTGTAATTTAAATACTTTGCCTATTTAGTCTATTTTGAATGGCTTCGTTGTAGGACTGCAGGGAAATTCTCCAAAGAAACTGAGAAAAAATGTTTTGGAAAGTATTTTAGGTTCAGAATTGTCAGAATGCCCCATTTTAACCTTTTCAATGAAAGAAAAAAAAATCAGTGCATGTTGATGCACAGATATGTATTCTACAATATGTATCTATAAATTAAATAGGAAATAAATAGTAGCTTGACTCAAAAGTATATTGTTTAGAAATGATCAAAGAAGATTTCAGGTGGTCTGCATTAAATGCTAAAGGAAAAATTCTGTCAAAAAATGTCAACATTTTGTCAATTTTTAATGGGATGGAAACCCAAATCTTGCCCTCCTGTAATCTTACACATCCTGGATCAATTGCATCTTTAGTAAAGTAGGTCCTAATGCTTGACTGATGGATATGAAACCTTATTCCAGATAAACTTGGCACTACAGCACTGTGTAATTGTGGCACTCCCAACCGTGTTGGGTATGAAGAAGAAAGCTGTGTTAACAGGTAGGAATCCCGGTTCCTCCAACCCTTCTCCTATGGGGAAAGGTCATTGCTTCATTCATGTGTTCACTAAACATAGAAAATATTCAGGAAGTTAAGAACTTTGATCTGGAAATACTTGTAGGCTTGGTGCTATGAAGGGATGAGGGAAATCTTTTAAAATGATCTAGGGAAACAGATGTTTGGCTTCTCCATCCACTGCCTCTAAATCAGTCACTGGCCCAAACTAGTATTTAACACAGGTGATTTTCCACAAAGCTAATCCTGCTTTCATTCAGGGCATTCCTCTTCCAATAAAACCCCATCTGCTTGCCTAGCTTTAGACACCAGCATAAATTTTGGCTTGTCCAAATGGATCTTGCAAGGGGGTCTCTGCACCAAGGCTGAGAGAACCACATGCTGCTTAGTGAGAAATCACAGAGCTGCTCACAGCTTGAGCTGTCTGAGTCACCAGCTGATGAGAAACTTGACTTTTTGCTTGATTTTTTCCCCCTATTCTTTTTAAAGGAAACTTTAAAAAACAAATAAACCCTACAGGCAAGCAAGCAAACTTTCTCATTTCATAGGCACCTCCTCTGAGCCATGGTTAAATACACCACAAAATCCATTTTCTCATGGATTTTTTTTCATTTATTTCCTGCTTGCCTCCTTTTGTTTTTCCACAGGCATTAATGTCATTTTCTCCTCCTGCACACAGGCTGTGAGCATTTAGTTCATTCTCTCTGACTTACACAGTAAAGGGCTACCAACTGTTACGTGCCCCAGCAGCTGCATCCAATTCCCCTTTGCAAACAAGAGGCCACACTGGGAAGGTTTTTGCTAAAAGAAGGTGATAGCAATAGTTTTGAGTTATTAGGTTGCAGAGTAAGGGCAGAAAACTTGGAAATCAAGTCAATTTGGCCCTTCCTTTGCAATCCCAGCCCTAATTTAAGGCCTAAGCTCACTGAAACATCCCATGGTCACCCCAGGCTGAGTCTCCAGCTCACAGCTTTTCTTCTCTCACAGATTTTCTCCACTCCCAGCTCATATTGGTCATGAAACAGCAGACCCAGATGCTCATGGACCAGTCAATAAATACAGATAACAGCTTAAAACGCTTAACTCCATGCAACTGTCCAGACAATTATCTACTTAATGTATTTACATCATTATTATTGTCTCATCAGCTTCCATGCATTAATGGACTTTATCCTCTGCAAGTGCCTACCACAATAGGACAAAAAATCATGTCAACATTTGTTCCTATTTTTCTTATGCCAGGGTTCTTCTGATCATCAAAATAGCTTTTTATCTTGAAAATGCTACAAAAACCATACTGTCAACAAAAGCAAGTTTGTACTGGAAAGTTGACAAGTTCAACAAAAGTAATGCTGCTGCTTAACAAAACTGTGATTGCAAAAGAACTCAAAACATTTATACTACCATGAGTGTAATTTAAGGATATTTAGCCTTTGCTCAACCTTTTACAGACAAACTGGTGTTTCGCCCTGTCTATTATAACAACATTTAGATTGCAAAATCTAATAGAGTATTAGCAGCAAAACTGCATTGTGAATGTTAAAGTTGCATTACAATACTGCATCTTTACAAATAGATAAATGATTTCATAGAAACACCCTTTTTAGCTTTTTATCATCAAAAATGGATTGTAAGACTTAACTTCCCTAATGTCAGCATGTAGGGTAACTTTGTTTATGGCACGTATTTTAGTTCCCCATTACATTTTAGGAGCAACAGGTAATAACATATCAGTATCTTACAGGAAATAAAACAATGATAAAATCACTGGTCTTTCTTTCATTTAATAGCTCTGGATTAACCCAGAGTTTGTGTAGCAAGGTATGACAAATCTTGTAGTTTAGGGACCACTACAGACTTCTGCACTGACTTCTGCAAGCTGAGTTTGTCAAAGCTTAGTCAGAATGAAAAAAGTGGGAGGATGTTTTGCTTCTCTCTGATCTGAGAGAATTCTGGGCAAGTACTTGGAAGAGACTTAAGTGTACCCAGACACAAGAAAACACACTTGGATCACGATTTTCACACGCCAATGAAAAAAGATCACACAGATCAATAAAATACCTATCTTATGAAATAAATTGCTCAATAAAAATCAACACTGTGATACATAACTTGAATCCACACATTTTTTCAGCTCTAGGCTTCCTTCGGGAAACTCTGTTATGTGTTCACCCACAAAATCAACTCTAATTTTTTCTCTACCCTTAAGACACATTTTATCCACAAAGGGTGATACGTGCTGCTCTGTTCATGGCCTCATGGACTGGAATTGGAGGTGAAAGTTGTTTTGGGCTAAAGGAGTATATGGCTGATGTATTGCTTCCATTTATTATTTGATCTCATTCTATTGTGTGCTTCCTTATGGCACACTCAATAGGCCTGTAATCATGGGGAACAAGATAGAAAGGGTAGGGCAAGGATTGTATTTCCTGCCTTGGCTGGTGAATAATTTTTATTAGAGCTTATTTTGAAACACAACTTTGAGATAAGGATCCAGCATGAAGGATTAGAGATACAATGTTCTGGGCTGAAACCTACAGTTATTTATTTTAGCTTTATGTAAGCAACATGAAGAGTTAACACACTGTCCACTTTTTAATAGCTGAAATGCTTGAGCTTTTGTTTAAAAAAAAAAAAAAAGGGAAATGATACATTGCTGTTTAAAAAAAAAATTGTTTTTCCAGCTCCTGTGGTACAACAATTGTTTGATATAAACTTTCATGACACTTTGAGCTTCCTCTCTGCTAATAGCCCAAATGTTCTTTTTCCAGCAGGAGGAAAGTGCTTGTGTCCAGGGATAGATCACACCAGCTGCCCCAGAACAAGAAGCCCCACGGTGGTGTCAAGGCAGGGCTCAGCAAGGACACTGAGCCATATGGGGTTTGGCACTTACTGAGGATGGAGGGAGGGATCTGTACATGCAGGGGAGGGGGATGGAGGGGAGTGTCTTTTTTAAAGGAAAAGCCTTGTATAGTGTGGCTCCTGAGGGAAAAGAGGACATGAAATAGAAAATTAAATGCAGCTGTCTGCTTATAAAGGGGAACAGGCAGCATTGTGCCTGCCCCAAAGCCCCGAGTGCTGCGGGGAAGGTGGAGGAGTTTGCACCAAAGCAGATGAGATGTGGGTGGAGGTTCCCTCCACCTGAGGACATGGAGAAGGGGTGACCTGCAGCTGAGACCATGGCAGGTGGCCAGGGACAGAGTTGGCAAGAGGCTCAGGGACCAGCATCCCTGCTCCACTCCCCAGAAACATCACTCCTCTTATGGGGGTGGGCACCCTGAGATGTGGATATCCCACCTCAGGCCTTGGGGCTGGGCAAGGCAGAGGGCAACATCCTCTGGCAGCAGGTTCCCAGAGATCAGAGGAACAGAGCCATGCTTTGATCAATGTCTGTCTGATGATTTGGGGGAATTAAGACTGAGGAAGTGAAAGAAAACTTGCAACACAGCCACATGGCTCTTGGAATAATAAAAAACCACTTGAGGAGTTGCAGGTTAGGACAGGTCTGGTCAGAAGTTTTCAGAAAAATCTTCAGCTCCTTGAGGTAGATTGTTAAAGTGGAGATCTTGCCAGGCTTTTACTCATAAAGAGTTGAAAGATCCACCCCCAAAAGCCTTGCCTGGGAGAGCAGGTTGCATGAACTCAGGTCATCCAACATCTCCACACCTTCCCCTGCCTGGTGGGGACAGGCCTTGCCTGGCTCCCACACACAGCTTTACACTTTACACACACAACACTACTGGTGAGCAAGAAAACCTCATAATGGATCCTGACCCAGAGAAGTCAGCACCTAATGGACCCAAATAGACTCTGGGGCTCTTCAAACCTTTTGATCCAAGATCAGAATGGAAGATGGCAATGTGCATCCCTTACCATGGGCCTCCACAAGCTGGCTCCTCCTGTCTCTGCAGCCAAGGGGCACCAGGCAGGGCCAGCAAGGCTCCTTTCCACACCTCAGACACTTCCTACCATCCCTGCAATGAGCTGAGAGCCCACAGCCCTGAGCTCTCCCTCCAGCTGGGGCCTGCAGAGCCCCTCTTTGGCCTGGCCACGCTCCCTGTGTGTCCCTGAGGAGCAGGGGCAGGCACACCAGCAGTTATCACGCTCAGCATTGCCCTGCAACACCCTGGCCTGCCATCACTGAACCCCTCCCTGCACTCCTCACTGCAGGATTATCCAAACCCCCAGACATCTGATATCTGTACACTTTGTCTCAGACCTTTTTTTGGGCCCTTGGTTGGTCTGTCCAAGCAGATGGATGGTGTAGATATTGCAGCAGTAAAATGGAGGAAAGTGGTGAAGCTCTTCTGCATCAGATGTGCAGCAGTTAATTTGGGATGGCAAGAAGCCCACAGTGGCCAGTTCCTGTGTCCTGTCCAAAAGGTGATGACATTCCCTGATTGAAAACATGATCCTATGCACCTCACAGACAATTGTAGTCACAGGCTAAATTGTATAAATCTACTTTCACAAAAGATAAAATCTTCCCTTGTATTTTTTCCATTGCTCAATTAACTATTGTTTTGCTCAGCATGTTTTAATCATAAGTAAGTTCATTAATAGATGTACTCTTTGGAGTCATGGGGGACTCTGTGATATAATAGCATTAATCTTTCTGAATAACATCATTAATATCCTTTGCCCCTTAAAGGCACCCACTCAGTCCCCCAGGCAATTACAAAACTTTGTTCCATGGTGCTGAATGAGCTCATCAGCTAAAATGACTACAATGCATGCCTGAATAATACTGCTGTTAGTTGAATTCTATTTATTTATCCTACTGGTCAGACACTATTAGAACGTGTTTGTGAGCCCTGTTGGTTCTTTTGCTGTAAAGCCACCAGCTCAGCTGGCTGCTCCTCACCTGGATCCCAGGATAGCTGTCCTATAAAAGTGTCATGAAAGAAGAAGGAGATCTAGAAATCCTGAAGCTGGAAGTTTTTGACAATTCTCTTCAAAATAACCTAGCAGTTGTTTGACCACTAGAGGTGTATCCTGTTAGAGAAATTCCCATGAATTCAGTGGGTTGGGCATCTTGCAAAGCTTACTTGGCACTTCAACCAGCCTTACTAAAACAAAACTCCCAGTTTTTGAGTGAACTGTCACTTTTCTGCCCAGAACAGCATCTCCACACAGTGAGAGGCTGGGCCATGCCTATTAGAGCTTTTACAAACCAGACACGTTTGAATATATTACATTTTCTCTCCAGACACTTACACCTTCCCATCTTGGAGTCAAGATTCAAACTTCTAAAGAACTTGGGTTTACGTTTTATTCATCCTACTTCCTTGTTAGAAAAACAGACACACTGCTCTTCCCTCCTTTATACTGCAAGTGGGAACTATAGATAAAAATTCCTATACAGAGGTGAGATATCTGAACTTTTTCATGAGTGTGTTGGGTAGTTGCTGTGTGCTCTGTGCAGAGCAGCAGAGTTTTGTGGGCTTGCTGTATTTATTCTGTCCATATTTGGATGGGAAGAGGCATAGGCAGTAGATGAAAGTAGTTCGTGTAATAAAACTGGGTTTGGATGAAACTCAGCAGTATATTGCTGCTTCATTTTAGCACTCCTGAAATAGTAAGACCTTGTCAAATTCAGTCCCAGAGGAGAGGGCCAGGCAGATTTCAGCTTCAACATGTGCCACATAGTTGCACTTTGCCATATTTGCTCACATTATGGCATATATATGTGGAGGAAGAAGGGAAGAATTTTCCCATTTCTAAGCTGTAAAATGTCTTTCAACACCTCTCTTCTTTACTGCAATAGCAATTTGTCATTACTGGTCACAGGGAGAGGCAATTACACGACTACAGCCACTCCATCTGCAAACACAACCATCCAAAATGTGGATCCAGCTTAAGTTTAAGCAGGGGGAATTAAAGTTTTTTTTTCTTAAATTCCAACTTGTATCTCAAAACCCCCCAAAGCAACCCAACTGTTCTTGTTCCCTATTCAGTTTCCAGCTATGCACAAATTCCTGAATATAGGACCACAGGTTTTTGACCAGGGGTTTCATAGCTGCTCTCACAGGCATGATGAACTTTGAGGCTGCAAGTTACATGAAAGGAAGGGGAAGAAAAGCATTTCATGGACAAGAAACTTTGCTGAACCTTGAGCACAAGGAGGAATAGTCAGATGCCACCCACTACTGAAGGACAGTGTCCAAGGCCAGGCTGGATGGGGCTTTGGGCAATCTGGTCTAGTGGGAGGTGTCCCTGCCCAAGGCAGGGAATGGTGGAACTAGATGATCTTTAAAGTCCCTTTCAACCTAAACCACTTTGTGATTCTGTGATTCTGTTTGCAGCTTTGTAGTCAGATTTATCTGATAGGGAAGTACAGAGAGGATGGGAAAGCTGCACTCATATATGACAATGTTTAAATTTACCTGGAATCTGAGAATGGGGAGGAGGCATTGATCAGAAACATCCTTTTATTCATTCCTGGCTCATTGCAGGAGGAGCAGAGGACACAATCACCCTAGCACACACGGATGCTGCTTCTCCTGGAGGCCAGAATCTTGATTTTAGCAGCAAAGGCACTCCTGGGAGCAGAGTTTCCCCCCACCCCTGCAATGTTAGAACCAGTAACATCCTTAGGCTTTTCTTCTGCCCAGTATAATTATGTGGGGTGAAGGGATGCAGCCATCTCTCTGAGACCAGGCAAGCACATGAAACCAGGGTGTCCTACTAACCAAAACTGAAAATGCAGTGGCCTGGGTGTTCCTCCTTGCTGTTCCACAGCAATCTTTCTGACATCAGGAAAACCTCAGTGCCAGAAATGCTCTCTCTATGAAGTGGGAATAATTTCTTTCTCCCACACCTGGACTGTCTGGGCTAGCCAACCCTTTGGGCAGGGATCTCATCTGGCTGCAGCTTTGCAGATAAGAGTGCACAGTGGGAGCCCTGATCCCAGCCAGGGCCTCCAGGCACAACACTACAGGCTGATGAGCAGGGCTGCTGCCTGCTCTGCCTCTTCTCCAGCTCACCCCCTGCACATCAGGGCTCCAGCCTCTCTGTGAGTGATATCTGCAGAGCAGGCACAGCCACAGATGCTGCTGACCCCACAAAAGGAGGGTGATACAGGTTTTCATCATATCTCCTTGCTTGCACAGGGGCATGCAAGTTTAGAGATATTGGATAAATAATTCCCCAGCTGCATCCGAGGCACAGGCCAGAGCAAACGCTCTGCTGGCTGCAGACCTATTGCAGAGGAAGCTGCCCTGCAGCTCTCAAACAACTTATCTGGTTTAAACCTACTTTCAGTGCCTCCATCCAAATGTTCCTGCCAAAGTTCATATCTGCGAATATCCCACTCTTCTGCCTGCTCCTGCCTCCTGCTCCCTCTCCCTCCATCTTGCTTCCCACAGCCGTGGGAACAGACTTCATCACTTGAGAAAAATGCCCTGCTCATACCCCCTGCTGTTGCTTGAAGCAGACAAAAAAAATTAAAGTCTTTTGACAGAGAATCCTTGTCAGGACAAGAAATAATACTGACCTCAGTGAGGATGGCACGTAGAGCCAGAGAGGTGGCTCAGGCTGTGTGTGCTGCAACCAGCTGTCTGTGTGACTACAATACAGTGTGGAGGATATGGAATATAATTTCCCTCTCCATTTATATTTAATACAATGGCTTTGGACCACACATTATTAAAAAAAAACAACCACAAAGTCTCGGCACTTGGCTTTCACTAATGGCTTGTTACTCCTCTAACACTGTCGCTTCAGTGAAGAGTGACAGTGTGATTTGTGTCTCTCCCAAAGACTTCCCTTGCCTTCTTCCCTACCCTGTCTGAAATCTCCCACTTTTTAAAAATAACACCTCTGTATAACAGTGGGAGGACAGGACTCACATGGGTGGTCTCTTATAATGAAGATAGAGTATCTGGGAACAATATTTTAATGTGTTTTTCTTCTAATTGAGTTTTTCCAGCCTTTGGGATAATTATTTCTACCAATTAGCCCAGTGGTATTGTTAGCTGGAGGCAACCAGTCCTTCTTCAGGCCTCTGACAGAGGTTTACAGTATGCACAATGGTGCACAGTCCAGTTTATGAGAAAAAAATTGCCCTTCTGCTCCCAAAAGTATGGGAAAGGACTCCATTGTGAGACAAACATTTCCCATGGAAATTGTCCTGAGAAATTTCAGAAAGGTCCACGTTTCAGATAAAAGCAAGTGGGTGGAGGTTGTGAACTACAGCTCAGGGAAGAGGGGATTATCCCTGAAAAGAGGGAGTGGCACAGGACAGGGGAGGCAGGGGACAGCTTTGGCCCTTGCACCCTGCAGTGTCCCAGAGGAGATGCTAAACCCACCACTCTGGGACCAAGCCTACCCCCAACAATGGAAGAACAGGACAAGATTTAACAACAGTAAATTATTTAGGAGTGAATTTTAAGCCCTTCTTTGCCAACAGAAGAGCTAGACACTTATTTTTCCCAATAAATGGAGCTGAAAGATGATGCAGTCAGGTAAGAGCCAGAGCAGTGGCCTTGGGCACAAGCCTGGAGTGGCTTTGTTTTACCTCAGCCCTGAGCAGGACACTTTTTAACAGTCTGCAGGACACTCTTAATGCTGAGGAGAGAGGCCTGGCAAGAACTCAGTGCAAGGTCCCTGCAGCAAAAATATATAATTGTTATAAAGGTAAAGACTAGTGAGGAGTAATGCATAATCTGGTAGAAAATAGGCACAATACTGGATAATTTCAAGCCATGTCTTACAGGACAGAAAATATTTCTTTGGGCTAAATTCAGTCAGTGAAAGCAGCAGAATTTTTCAAGTCAAAGATGAATGAGGCCTTTACACAGCCTGAAATGCAAATGACCTAGTGATGATGGACATATAAACATGAATTCTTACCTAAACTTAAAAAAATATTCTCCCCAAGTTTTTAAAGAAAGTAGGGGAAGAAATGCTCCTCTGTAGAAATATTTTTGTGGAATCCTTTTCATTAGAAAGTGTTCATTCTTGGAAGAGGAAGACATTTGTGGAAGCAGAAGACCATCAAGAGAGATGATCCTCCAAATTCAGGATTTTGAAGAGAAATCCTTTAAATATGGCTCATTTTATGAACTCTTAGTTGTGTTTTAGTCTCTGTCTTCCTCACCTTCCTTCCCTGCCCAGCAAATTCTTCCTACACTGGGAGAGTCTCTGAACTACTGTTGACAATTTCAGTGCTTTAGCAAAGAAGCAGAGAATTTATTACTAAGATAAAAGTCCCAAACATCCATTTCAGCATGTGCTAGATGTCCTGGTAGTAAGTCCTCTATACAACTCTCCAAACAGAGCCAAGAAGACTGAAACTTCAGTGGAGTCACTCACATGATGACCAGGGAGGTGTGGTACAGAGGTTTGGACAGATTTCTCTGATGATTACAAAGCCAATTAATGAAAATATCAAAAATACATCTCATTCACATCCGTTGCCCTTGCCATGCTGCTCTATTTATTAAACATTTTATAATATGTATAAATGGATATGGTTAAGGAGTGTGCCTCTATTTGACATAATTTTTCCTTGGAAGTAATTGTACCAGTTTCTCTAAGGACTAAGAGTCCTAAGTGTAGAAATCAGGTAATCCATTTGCCTATTCCCAATGCTGTCTGTCTCAACCATTCTGCCAAATTCGCAGTCATAGAGACTCTACAATACCTTTTGTTAATCTTGATTTCAACTGAAATGTGAGAAAATAAGGGTGAGCCTCTTAAAAGCAGAACTGGATACAAAGGAGGTTTTTCTAACTTGAAAAAATATTGTTTGATCTTCACTTCATATTGTCAGGTATTCTTTACATTTCAGACCCACAATGTCTTGTGTTTGGGTCCCAGTTTTAACCAGCTCAGGCCAGTCTGTACTGGCTTTTACAAAAGATGAGCAAACTCTATTATAGCTCCAGGTATGAAAGGCTTTTTTACTGAGATCACACCGTAATAAATTTCCTTGTGTCTGCTCCAGCAGATTTTTAGTAACCTTAAAAGATGGGGAAGAAAAAAAATGTAGAATCCCAACTACAAAATCTTGAAGCAATTTCTTTAAAAGAGAGGTCTGTCTCAGATTATAAGAAGGTCCCACTGTGGTTTTCCACAAACTGCTACAGAAAGGCTTAAAATAGTGGATTGGGCAGTAGTCAACAGGGAGACCCTGGATCAGACCTAATGCACATCCATGCAAGACATTTTTTAACATGTAAGCCAGCATCAGATGCTTCAGAGAAAATTCATGCAGCTGTGGGATAATCTGCCTGCCAGGACAATTTCATCCTAAATCTTTATACTGAAACACTTAAACCCTGAAGAATGAGGTCTGATAATATTTCCAAGCCTCTTGTTTTGTTAGCTTTGGAATTATAGTTCACTCTGCACTTGCTATCAATATAAAATGTCCAATTCCAACTTGAACCTTGCTAAATCCTTGGCTTCAAATAGGCTCAATTTCAACAGTCTACCTAGATTTTGTCAAAAAAGGTAAGGAGAAAGAAAAAATTTTGCAAGTGCCTTAGGTATCAGAACCAGCTCCAAGAGAATATAACACTGAGGAAGATAATGAAGTATAACTTCAAAAGGTCAGAGAGCAAACATCTGAAACAGCTGAAGAAAAACCATCTCTCACTCCAGGTTTAAGATAACTGACAGAAGAAAAAAATAATTTTGAAGGATACCTGCTTCCCCCATGCAAAATGAGGTTCTCACTGGTAAATATGCTAACCTGAAGCTGTTTAATATCACTTTTTCAACATATGTTGCCTACATTTGCAAATAGTAACTCCAGGAAATGGTTGAGGTGGATGCAAAGGTACTTGGAAATACTTTATAAAGCACTGTAGCTTTCCTGCAGGCAGTGGAACTATGCCAGTTGCACAAGATGAAGATCTGGCCTAGTCATTAAAGGTTTCAGATCTTCAAGGAAAGAGGTAGGCATGTGTTCTGAGTTGAGCTCCCTGACCTAAAAACCCAAGGAAAGAGTAGCAGGATGGAGCAGCACATATGAAAATCCCCTGGATAACTGCAGGTCATAGCTCAGAGAGGCTCTGACAATCACACCTGGTTCTTTCAAAGAAGAAATTGCTCATATTTCTAGATGGCATACTGGAAAAGGGATCTTAATTTTGCCTGTGTTTTTGGGAGGCAGTGAAGGGCAGTGCTGATGGGATGTGGGATCCCTGCTTCTGCTGAAGTTGTGAAATGGGCCCTGAATGTCTGTGTAAAGCAGAAGCTGGTTTAAGGTAGTGAAAATCAGGTCATTAACTTTAGATTAAAATATATACAACCATGCATTTCTCATTCTACACAGATATTTCTGGGCAAAACCGCAGAATAACACTACAAGAGATCACCTCAAGTGAGGGCAATGCCCCACCTAGTCCTATCAGTGCCTGAGAGCAAGCAAACACAACATATGTAGGTCAAGTATTTTCATGATGTATCCCCCAAAAGTACAGTCATCCACGGATTTACCAAGCTGGAAGAACGTTGTATTTAATAACTGTTCTTGGACTCTTCCTCCTTGAAAATGCCTTTTTGAACTCATTTATAATTTTGGCCTCCACATCACCCCTAGCACTGATTTTCACAATTCCACTGGGCAAAAAATTAGAGCTTTGGTAGAACTTATTTTTAAACCTGATAATTTGACTGGGTGCCCTTGACTTTTTGGGTTGTATTCACCTTCTCCACACCGTTGAGGGTTTTATGTGTCTTCATGGCCCTCAGCCATCTCACTTTCAAGCTGAAGGTTCACAGCCTACACATGAAAATTGTTCCATTCTTTTCTGTCCTTTTTACTTTTCTTTGTGCCAGTTCTCCTACATATTCTGAACATGAGGATGACTAGGATTGCACTTTATATCCAAAATAGAAAAGGACCTGTTAGTGTGTATTTATTCTTTCTTTTCCCCAGAAAAGTGCATTTTAAAAGAAGATAATACAAGATTTGCCAAGATCTCTGAAAAGCCTCATTGATTTTATTGTTTCTTCTCACAGTAAACCAGTTTTGCAGGACTATTTCCTTAGATCCTATAGACTTGGCTCTTTTTCCAATAAACTTCAAAGCTAAGTTCTCGCTTACTTTAGCAGGCCCTTTGCTTCAGCACTTGAGTTACATAATTGTTAATCCAAAACATCCTGCCTCAGTGATGCCAAGCACTTTAAAATTAAAATACACCAAAACTTGGAAAGTTATACGAGTCACCCCCAAAATAGCCATGCTACCATTTTCCAGCAGATACGAGTTAGTGTTGCAGTGACTGCTTGGTGTGTCTCTGGATAATCCCTTGCTCTGGGAGGTGTGAACACTCATCCTGGGCTCTGCAGCAGGCGCCAGAGCTGACTGCAACACAAGCTCCAGCTCCCAGGAAGCCAGCTTTCTGGAGTCATTGCTGGGGCAGGGCTAGCCAGGAAAGTTATTGCACAGAGGCACCGATTTCACAGCATTTTCTTCACTCGCCACAGCTGAAGATCACTTTCACCGATTCAGTTCGTTCATAGCCCACTTTGTTTCTCCTTGTGTTGTTTCTTTTGATTTCAGGGTGTGAAGTGTCACACTCCGTGTGCGTGACCCATGACCTTGCTACTCTTGTGCTGATCCACCTGTCCTTCCTCCCTGCCTGCATCCTGCTGGGAGTCACATGGGTTGCTCTGGGCAGACTAATTTGTTGTTTTGGGAGGCACTGAGAAAGGACCAGCCTTCCCAGGAGATGTTCTGAAAGCTTGGACACAGCAATGTCCTTTGCCAAAGACCTTACAGCTGGTGTAGAGTGGTGAAAATGATTCACACAACAAAAGTTTTGAAATATCAACATGGCAGAAAGGATGTCCTGGTTCATTTTATGTGCCCAGTCTTAGGGACAATGGGGTGAATCCTGGGAGATACTTAGAAGAACCTCACTGTTCTTAATAATTAAGAATGAATGACTGGATCTTTACCACCAGCAAGTAGAGTTGCCATGTCCAACACTCTTGGCAAAAGGCAACCTTCAATTCATACAGGATCAGACCTGTTTAATCCATTAATCTTCACAACATGTTGAAGCAGCTGGGTTTTATCATCCTTATTTTGCAAAAGGGAAGAACTCAGGCAGCAAAGTAGGGTGACTTGTCTTTTACTAGAGGGGTTTTCTCCTTTTGTTCCTCTTAGTGATGCTGAAGACCCCACTTTTCTAGAATGAAGGACTTAACTGGAAGTTAACTGAAAGAAGAGTTGCCTTTGGATCAGTTCAGGCTCACCAAAGAAGGATTTGAACTACAGGTTCAAATGCCCTGGAATGACTCTTGCTGCATCTCTCACATGACAGACTGTTCTCACGCTCACACCCTTGTTTCATGTCTTTCAGGCAGATTCAACTCTCTCCAAATAACTCCTGGATTAAAAGTGCAGGCTCATGCTCATCCAGTGCTCAACACCTCTTGTTTCTTCTGCTGGAGGAATGAAGCTCAATAAACTGCATAACATGCTGAGCTCAATAAGCTGAGTAACAACTCAGCATTACCCAAAAATAGGCCAGGTGTGAAGAGAACCAGAATTCCCTGAAGCTAAACTGCATGTTCATGCAATGGAACACCTTTCTCTATCACATCCAGTGCTGCAGGGGCTTTTTAAAGAGAACTTTTGTTTTCAGAAAATGATAGATCAAATAAATAACAGCATTAAACATGGATCATGGTAACAAGGAACTGGTGGAAGTTTATGGGCACTCAATCCACTTAACTCTGCCAAAGCAATAAACCACCAATGGGGTTATAAATTATTGAGCTGAGTCTGCAGTTTTAAAATGTTATCCAAAATCAATTGCCTCCCCCCATTAGACCATTAGTTGTCAACAACTTTGTTAAAGAATAAGCGAGTGGTTCACATCTGCTTGGGAGCAGAGTCAGGCTTGAGCTGTTTCCCTGGCTACTCGAGCTGAATCCACTACGTCTGTTATCATTAACGTGAATGTGGGTAGGAAAGCAAAAAACTATGCTGGAAATGAAATCAAGCTCTCCTCCCACTGCCCGAAGCACATAAATCTTCTCAGTTAATGGTGCCACAGAATAGGTCTGATTGACTACAGCAGGGGTCAGGGATGCACCAGGAATGTGGGGTCAAGCCCCGTGTACCACTGACCTTTGAGAGGAGGTGTGTGTGTCACTGCAGCCCCCCCAAATCTGCTGCTCAGTGCCCATCCAAAGCCATTAGTATCTATCTCCACGCAGCGCTGACAGCCCCTGCAGACCCTCTGCTTTGCTCTGTTGCCATGTGAGCAGCTGTGGGAGGAGCTGGGCTCTTCAGAAGGCCCAGAAGTATGAGAAACTCAGCTGGGGTCAGTGGTCACAGGTCATCAGTGGGAAGACGGCTCCTATCTGAGGTCAGCTCCATCCTTTCTCTCCATGGGACAGAGACACTGCATGTAAAGGGGAAGATGAACCTGTGAAATATGGCCCAGGAGAAAAGGAAGAGGATAGCTGGGGCACACTAACCCTGGGGGAGGGGTTCACTACAAAGTTTGGCTCACACCAGACACTGCCTGGTGTCCTGGGCACATCCCTGGTGTGCCAATGTGCTGCCTTGTCTGGGTGCAGCTTGGCACTGCCCTTGGCAGTGTAGTGGTGGTGGGGAATTGTGTGCTGCAGTGGGAGTGGACACTGCAACAGCCTGATGTCAACCCACTTCACCTTTTCACATTAAAACTAGCAAATAAATACAAACAGCAAGGCTGACAGAACTTGTTTTCTTCTCACACCAGTTTTATGCTGTTGGCTCTCTGAGGACATCAGCAATGTATCTCCTGGATCTGCAACAGCAACTGCAACTACTTCGAGCATTTTGCACTCACTGTTTCATCATTTGACAGCACTGTTGCTCCAGACAAGAGGCCACTGATTTGCACTCCTGTAGCTGAGCAGAAGTGGTAGATGGCCAGGCTGCTGTTTACAGCAGCACCAAGAGCTCAGCTGTGTGATTGACAAAGCAGTGGTACTCCTGGACAGCAAGAATTAGGCTGGGAACAGAAAGAAAAGTTATTGAAAGCTGTTCTCAGCTATACTCTTCCTAAATTAGTTTCTTATGGCACCTGGTAGCTTTTCCACTGGTGTCCAAGCAGATGACTCTGGCATTCTGGATTCACCTTTTCTGCCAAGGGTATCATGAAAGCAGCTAATCCGTAAAGAAACTTAGGAAGAGCTGAATTTGATGATTAGAACACAATGTCACACAAGTATTCTTGCCTGGTTTTTAGCACTAATCTCTACATTTTCAAGACAGGACACAGTACATCAGCGCCACAACAGAGCCACTTTACCCAGAGATAGGAAAGCAGGGACCAGCAGACCTCCCAGGGAGATGGGAAAGTACAGACCAGGAGATCTCCAAACAGCTTTTTTCCTTGCTCTCACCACCATGTTACACATGTAAAATACAAATGGGCATAAAACCTTCACGTTAACATCACTCAAAGCCCAGCTCTACCCTTACACTGCTCCTTACTCTGGAGCACATCCCATTCTCCTGTGTGCAGTTATTTATATTTCTTCATGCTGTCCTTTCTGGCAGGCTGTTCTACTTAACACCCCCCCAGCAGAGCATTCCCAGCAAGACCTCTCTGCAGCAACACTGCTTTTAACCTACCATCATAATGACCATAATTTACTGCCATTGTATTTCTACCCCCCCCCCATCAATGTTAAACATTAACCTTGGGCCCACTATTGACTGCAGAAAGCATCTGCTGCAATCATATGGGAAATACTGGGCATTATTTGGCTCTTCAGGAGATGGAGGCATACAGAGGTCCATGCTGTGTTGTTTAGAGGAAGAGCAGAAAATGTCTGTGCATAGCCATTTTTAAAATCAGCCTTTAAATTGAGCTTTCATAACTTCTGCTTCCAAAGGTTGGTTCAGTAAAGCACTACATCTTTTCCACAGCCATAGGATTCAGAAAGCACAGAAGTTTCCTTGATGATCAACCTTGTTAGCTTGAAGGACTTATTCTTTCAGAGTCCTCATTGTGTGGCAAGAAGAAAGAAGAAATGAGTTCTTGGAAGTGAAAACCCTCCTTCTGTTCAGATTTGAATAAAGAAAGGGTCACTGCCCCTGAAGGCTTGCCTCTCTCTTTTCCTTTTCTTAGACCACATAAATAGAAGAGTAACACCAGCCCATAAGCTGAATACATCAGGTTCTGATCATACACCAAAGCTTTTGCAACAGATGAAACTCATATTTGCTGTCACATGCACAAGGTGTCATGTACATATTAATGCTACACAGGACTGAATGGGAAGGGTATTGTCATTCTGTGGTGTGCATCTCCCACTGCATAATCCCAAACAACACTCTGCCCTGGGAAGGAAAATCTGAGAATGTTTTGAACTTTTTTTAACCTGCAAATTGAAGTGTCTTGGTAGGATTAGTAGGTACCAATGGAAGTACTAGCAAGTGAGAATCCTGAAAAATATCTCCTTTTCCTTTGTCTTCAAAAGCCTTAACAAGCCTTTCTCTCCCTGCTTTTATCTCACCCAAACTTCTTGGAAGCAAAATCCCTCCCACCAAGTCATCCATGAGTTCCAGACTTTTACTTTTTTGGTGTTTTGAAACACCTACCATGCATAAAAGCAAGGTAAATCTAACTGGCTCATCCTCCTTTCCTTCCCTCTACAGCTCACAGTGGCAGACTGGAGGCATCCCACAACAACATCCTTCATGTGAGTGCATCCAGCAACTTGAGTAAAGGGACTCCCATCCCTATTAATTGCACTTGGAGGCATTTAAATATCACATGATGGTCCTGTTTGCAAACCCAAACAGTTTATGGTCAGAGCACAAAAAATCTCATTGTGCTCTTGTGTAATATGGGATTCAATTTATTCCACATATTTAGGGATGGAAGAGATATTAAATATTATCCAGTTCCAACCTCCCTGCCATGGGCAGGAACACCTTTCACTGCACCAGATTGTTCAAAGCCCCACCCAACCTGCCCCTGAACATCTCCAGGAATGGAACATCCAAAACTTCTCTGGGCAGCCTGTGCCTGTGCCTCACCACACTCACAGTAAAGAAAAAACATCTTTCAATTTAAAGCCATTCCCTCTTGTCCTATCAACACACACCCTTGTAAAGTCCCTCTTCATTTCCCTTGTAGCCCTTTAGGTGCTGGCAGATTGCTCTAAGGTCTCCCTGAAGCCTTCTTCTTCTCTTCTCCTTCTCTTCTCTTCTCTTCTCTTCTCTTCTCTTCTCTTCTCTTCTCTTCTCTTCTCTTCTCTTCTCTTCTCTCCCTTCAGCCTATTTTCACTGGAGAGGTTCTACAGCCCTCTGAGCATCCTCGTGGCATCTTCTGGACTCACTTTAGCAGGTCTATGTCCTCCTTATGCTGGGGATCCCAGAGCTGGATGCAGCTCTGCAGTTGGGTTTTCACCAGAGAAGAGGAGCAGAATCCCCTCTCTCATGTGGTCTCTTTCTTTTGTACTCTTTGCTGAATATATTCAGTTTAATCACAATGTCCCTTGTCTGTTCTTTTTCTCTTCTGTTTTGTGTCTTGCCAGCTTTATATCACTGTGAAATGTTTGGGGCTTTTTTGTTGGAGAAAAGTGAAGCAAAAGGCATTAAATATATTTGCCTTCTCTAGGTCATCTGTACCACTCCTGTTTCTCATTAGATAATGGGTTTATGCCTGCTGCTGTCTTTCTCTTACTTTACTGTATTTATAGCACCTTTCTCCTTGTATCCTAACACTCCACACTGGTTGTAATTCATTTAGCACAGAAACCTTTGTGCCCTACATGCTTATTTTATTCCTTGATCTCATCCTCAGTAATGTGACCTCATTGTCCTTTTTAAAATGATTCTTCTGGGACTCTCCTATCCTTAGTCTATCCTCTGGCTATCCACAGTGGGTAGAGGTGGATCCTCTACTGTGAGCAACGTTCCCTGGCTCAGATGCTTTCTGTCCACGAGGGCAGATCCTCGCCCCTGGCCCTGCTGAGAAAACCTTGTCAAGATGTGGGATCTCACTCAAACAGCAAGGCTTTATCCAGCACACAGCACTTAAGCTGTTCCAAATCCTTCCAGCACCAACAGGAAGGGGATGTGCCCCATATAGAGGATGAAGGCAATGATTGTCCTCTGCATTCAGTACTGGTGAGGTCACACCTTGAATCCTGGATTCAGTTTTGAGCCCCTAAAAACGGAAAAGATATTGGAGTGCTAGAGTAAAGCCAGAGAAGGAAAATGGAGCTGGAGAATGGACTGAGCACAAATTTTACAAGAAGAGGCTGAGGGAGCTGGAGGTGTTTAGCCTGGAGAAAAGAAGACTCAGGAACTTATCACTCTCTACAACTCTCTGAAAGGAGGTTGTCATGAGGTGGGTCTCAGGCTCTTCTCCCACATATAAAGTGACAGGACAAAAGCAAATGTTCTCAGGTTACACCAGGGGAAGTTTAGATCGAATATTAGGAAAATTTCTTCACTGCAAGGGTGGTCAGGCATTGGAATAGGCTCCCTAGGGCATCACCATCCCTGGAAGTGTTCAAATATGTATGGATGTGGCAGCTGGGGACATGGTTTAGTGGTGAACATGGCAGTGTTGGGTTAACAGCTGGACTTGATGAACTTATGGTCTTTTCCAACCTTAATGTTTCTATGATTCTATATATCAGGGATATGCCAAAGGAGATCCTCTGTATCCCATCTTGCTGACATGTTGTGACAGCCAAGGATGGGAAATGGTGGGCCTCAATCCCACCATCAAAAGACAAGGGAGCATCCAGAGAGAGTTGATCAGGGCGTTACAGAAAAGCCTCTGCCCCCAGTCAGTGAGGAAAAGCCACATTCACCCTCCAGTTTTCAAGTTTGATGGATACCTTAAGGTCAGCTAGATACTTGGTTTTCTCCTGCAGCAGAGATGAGCATTTGTCTGTGCAGATCCTCTGCAGCAAAGTTAAAAGGATGCAGGTCTGCCTTGCTCCACTCCTCCTCCCCACTCACACAGGAACCAACACTTCCCAAAACCACCTCTGTAAAATCTGCAGAGAGTTAACACAACAACGGGGGCTGTAAAAAAATGTTTAAAACTTTAAAATTGATATCCCCTTTGGCAAAATCATCTGACATGAAAAGCCCCATGGTACAGATAACTCAAACAGCACTGGGAGCTATTTATGTGTTCAGTCAGTGTGTGCTGCAGAAGGGGGATGTTGGAGCAAGAGAGTCTCACCCATATTTGACTTGCTGAAGACATGAGGGGGTTGTAGCCTTACCTATTCCCTCCTCAATGCTCAGCAGCTCCCACACCAAAGTCCCTGCAGTTCTGTTGTACCCAGCGGCAGCTGAAATGCCTTAGATCCCTTTCATGCAACCTCAGTGCAGGTGGCCCTTGGAAACACTGGTAAGGGAATAATTTAAAACAAAACAAAACAAACAAAACAAACAAACAAACAAACAAAAAACAGGTGAAAAACTGGTCACAGCCCCACTACAAGCAGGACATGAAAAAAAGCAGCTGATTGCAGCCCTCTAGGTAGGATGTCAAGGACTTTCTCTGTCCAGTTTGAGTTTGGTGAAAACTACAGTGATTCTGTTAAAATTTGACTTGGTCTCTCCAGGTGGCTTTCCTCTGCAATACAAGGTGTCAAATAATCTGCAAAATGCTTGTAATTGCACTGTTACATGCTGGCTGTACTGGCCATGTGTGTTCTTTGGGAAGTACCTCAATCCAAATGCCTCCTCAAAACTATTCCTTTCTGAGATTGCAAGGACTCAGGGCTCAGAAACTGAGGGAAGGGAAAGCTGTTGTGATTTCTGAAACAGGATGTTCTATTCCAGGGCACCCCAAGGCAAATAACTTCAGAGAGCCCTTTGCCTGTCATTAGAGACCACAGTTAATGCAGGGTTGAGAGCAGAAATCAACAATACTCGTGGACCCCTCTTCCAGTCTTCCTAGATGAAAACTTGATTCAAAATATTTTAAAGATGAGTTTTTATAACACTCACTTATCACATATATGTCTGAGTACTGTGGTGTGTTGAAACATCAGTTTTAATATCACAGCATCACTCTCCTGCTGACACATCCCTAAATGATCTCAAACCTCTCTTTATCCAGAAAAGGTCGTGGTTTTGTGCCTTAATTCATTAAATTCAGATAAACTCCAAGGAGTTTCCCAAAGTCAGCCTTGAGCCTGGGGGGAGATCAGCAGGGCTGGGTATTTTTCAGCCCACAGCTGATCCAGGCCCTGGTTGCTGCCTGCTTCACCCAGTGAGACCTTGGCTGAACCAGCCTGGCCCCACCAGCTACCATATCAGGTTGTGTGAATGCAATCTAAATTCAGCAAGCAGCCCTAATTAATGCTCCTCATGTTTATTTGACTCACTGAAGATACACATCGACCTAAGTAGTAAATCTCATCGTTGCATAGAAACTACAGGGATCAGTTCCTTTCCAAATGTGTCCTGGATAGAGCCCAAGATACCCAATACTGTGGGGAAAACACATATTGAGTGTCAAATAAAAGCAACAGTGGCTCTGCAACAAATGGCAACTTCCTCTTGGAAGAGTCAAAGATGGCTGTGACTGCTGATGGTTTTAAATGTGCTTTCAGATTATTAATAGAGACAATTTAAAATAGTTCCTCTCACTTCAATTCCTGCTTTAACTCATACCCAACTGTTAAACACACTGTGGCTGCTCCTGCTAATACACTCTCTAACAAATCACAGCCATGCATAGGTTTCCTCTCAGTATTTCCAATTTACTCTCTAATGGGAGACAAATGTGTCTTATTTGCTGACTGCTTAATGAGTCTGAAAGAATTTCTAGGCATGCAGTGGGATGGTGCTTATTTGAGCTGCTTGCAAATTGTTTTACTTGCTTAAATCTGTGGCCATAGGATATTCACTGGCATCTAGATGCTGGACTGGCTGGTGCAACACTAACATGTAAATTGGTATATTATGTAAAAGAAATAGAAATTTTGGTAGGACTGTTCCCATTTACACTTGACAAGAGTCAGAAACCAACATATTGAACTGACAAAATGTACATGTAAATAGTTGCTTTGCTCATATAGTTGTAGTATAGTAATTGCTCTCTGACTTCCTATTGTAGAAATTCACTGAGTAGCTGATCCTGGAACCTTCAGGTCTGTTGAATTTCATGCTCCTGAGGTTTACTGATTATTCAGGGGGACTCTTTGTTTTGGTGGCCATGCAAAAGAAATATGCCGTTTTGTAGATTTGTACATGAATTTTGGGAAATTTTTTTTATATCATTTTTTCTGAGTGTGACAACTCCACTAGGAAACTTTTCCAAGCGCAGACTTCCTGACATAAATATTTATGTTATCACCTGCCTTTCCACCTGCTCCCAGCCACTGGGTCAGAGGTAGGAAGCATGGATTAAGGGCTGGGGACAAGGGGAAATGCAGCAGGGAGAGAAGCTGAGCAGGCTGAGCCTGAGGCAGGGGTACTGAGGGCGTGAGAACAGCTGGAGGAGTTGAGGGAGGGCAAGGCATGGAGTCATGGGCAGGGGATTTGTAAAAATATAAGATAAAAAATTTAATTTGGGGTAGGATAGAAGCAGGCTTTCATTGGCAAATCTCTTGGTGTCCATCACCCTTCCCTCACAAAGGAAGGGTGGTTTGTGGGTGCTGGGTTTTGTGCGGGCTCTGGGTCCGTGGCTGCAGACATTGCAAAGCAACAAAGAGCCAGATGCGGCGAGTTTGATCAGAGTCAGATGGGGTTTGGGGGAATAAAACACCCCAAAATAGGTGGTCATTGGAATAGAAACAAAAAGAGAAATTGTACATTGACCCTGAATTCATGTGACCGAAAAAAAGGAATAAATCCCTCATTTTTCCAGCATGAAAACCTACACAGTTTTTAGAGACTAAAAGGCCTTAGATCTTATTGCTTTGTCTTTCTTATTGCTAGTAGGGCATTCAGGCTTAAGAAAACCATTAAGGATATGCTTTCTCAGGGTATCTGAGGCTTCTTGCTGTTCAATAATAGGAGCAAAAATGAATTAATGTTATTCTGTTGGTTTCACAAACTGAGACAGGGGACTTTGAGGTTTTCCTCTCTTAGAAAAGTTCTACTTTTCAGATCTCCACTATACTAAAATTACCCACATTTACTGAAGGATAACCCTATCAGTGTGTAGCATGTATTTGAAATATAGTGGCATGCCAGATGAAAACCAGCAGTGTGAAATCAGTGCACCAAGAGAAAAAGGCAAGGATCAGATCAGACCCTCTGGGCTGGCTGCTGGCAAGCCTGCAGCGTGTGTGTGCTCTCCCCTCTACTCCCAGTGCCCTTGATTTCTCAGGCTGCTTTGAAAGACAAAAAGAAAGTTGGTAATCATACACCGACAGATGGTTCCTTGGTTAGTTACTCTTTATTTAGATGGAAACAACTGCAATTCATCAGCTTTCTCTTTCTCTTTTTTTAATAGCTACATCATGGTGAACTTTCAACTCCTAATCTATTTCTAAGAAGTATTGTGTGGCAAGAGTCTATTAATAACAAGCCTTGGGCTGACTGGAAATTTCCTTTTCTGTATTCATAATCCAGTTTTTGAGATGTTTTCACCCAATTTTGTTTCACTTTTCAATGACAGAACTATCCAGAAAGTTTTCCAGTGGATGTTACATTAAAGATATTGCTTACATGTCTATAAATAGAACTTAGATATTTCTTTCTTATTCTTGGACTTGTTTTCTTTATTTTAATTGTGAATTGATAGCTAATGAACTGCTTGTTTCTTATTTTGACCATGAACAAATTTGATTATTAGGGAGAAGTATGCTTGTATCACCTTTCTAGGCATATCAGAGTTAAGCTGTATCTGTGAATTCTCCTTTTGAATAGTATTTTAGAGAATTCCGTATGTATTTAAAATTAAGAATGTCCAAAAATAAAATTTCTAGATGAAAGCCTGAAACAAAGATTTGGAATGATTGACTTAAATTTGAAGAGTGGCTGTCTGCATTAAATGGAAAAAAAAGTTGTATTACATTCCTGTTCATGCCTAGAGGTTCATTTTCCTTTTGGCCCTTTTGGGTTGATGTAGGATTTCACTGCACATCTTAGACTCAAGTGAACAGCGATTTCTCCAAGATTCACTAACTAAAGGAAAATCTTGTTTAAAAATTTCGAACAATGAGAGATTCAGATTCTTTGGGGGCTTTTGTTTCACATTTCCTACCATCCGTCATTACAGACCTGCACCAGAATTACTGAATGAAGTTGAAGCTGAAAATGAAGTTATGTCCAAATTTTCTTTTACAGACACAGGGGAGGGGGACACTGGGTTTCTGTGATACATTTTTTCCAGCAGCTCAAACTCAAAATATCAGAATTACTCCATTTTTCAGGTATCAAAATGGGTTGAATAAATAAAAAAAAATTAATAATTGCTACCTTGATCTTTCAAAAATACATTAAAATATTTTAGATTTGAAAAACAGAAGGGGATCATCTCTATGCTTAGTTACCATAAAGCACTTAATGCATTTGTGGCTATTAATTTTTTAAGGAACTCATTCTGAATTTTTTGAGGGGAAAATCTCAGGGAACTCAAATGGTCAATTTAATGTCTTTAATTCTAAAAGAATGCAATTCAAGTGTGCTCTAAATTATTTTCTATTTGGACCTGATCTACCTCGAAACCAGTCCATAGCTGACCATTTGCAGGTCACTCAGTATTATGCAAGTTCAACTCGGAAATTCTTCCCTTTTTCACATGCTATTAACACCGTCAATTTTTTGCCTCAAGGTTTGTTCTCTAATGGGCAAAGTGAAAGGAAGGGTCCCTTTTTCACAAGATATACCACACTGCTGGCTTTCTAGACAAAAGCAGTGTACACTGATTACCCATGAGGAAAGGCATGCTGTTAGGAGATGGGATCATTGGCGTGAACAACTCCCTTCCTCACAAACTGCTGTCTTCTTCATCTCCTTTTGGAAGAAAAGCTCTCATTGATAAACCCCAGCAGGCAACTGGGCATTCCCTCTGTTGTTTTATCCTCAGTTCACCTGTCTTGCCTTGAGCTGGCCCAAGTGCTGCTGAAAGGCATTGGGATGATGCCATGTTTTTGCATGGATAAAGCAGATACCATGAGAACATTCAGGGGGAGGTCCCTTAGACAAAACCTATCCAAAGGCCTGGACCACTGTTTCAAGGATTCATTTTGTGCATGTCCTCCTTGCAGGAGAGCTCAAGGTAGCCAGGACTGCTGACCCTCTCCAGCTCCTCATGGTGAGAAGTGGTCACATCCCCAGCACCCTGAGACTTGCCCTGCAGGCACCTCCCTTCCCCTGACTCCATGGATCCTCCAGCTGCCCTCCTTCTCCTCCTCTTCCCCTCTTTGGCACTGATCTGAAACCCCCATGGGTCACACAGTGGGCAATGAGATTAAGACTGGGATTTGTAAAGATGATGTCTTTTTAGAGAGCTTAATAGGCCAGATGCTCAGCTGAGGATCAGGCCATCTGTCCATTCAAGTCCTACCTGTACAGCAAGTTATGACTAAGAGAGAGAGGGTGACAATTTGGGACTGAACCCCCAAAATCCAGAGAGACAGAACCCTCCTGACACAAAAACTTGGAAGAGAAAATGGCAGATGATCTTCCTGGCTGATATAGGCACTAGTAAGAGGGAGACAAACCCGACTGCATGCATGGCAAAGGACTTCTTTGCTCTTCCAGCAGATATTAGGGAGCCTGAGAGTCAGCAAAACCCATAATTATGCTTACATTTAAATTCTTTGCTCTACCAGAGCATAGTAAAGTGAGCCCCCCCAGAAATGAGTCAGGCCCAGTCTCCAAAGCCAGCTGCTGCTTTAGTGCAGTGATCTGTCTCCACACTCCCTGATAAGCAGTCTATGCCCCGTGACTTATAATAAAAGGGAATGATGGTCCCTGCACAAACCCAGAAAAGAGGTATTGATTTGCAAATAGTTTAAAAGAATATTCAAGGGTCATGAGCTGACCCTTTTTCAGCTCTGACATTTTATATCAGGGGGGATCCCATTGAGATGGGAATTCATATCCTAGACATTGTTTTGTCCTGTTTCATAAATAAGTTGAATAGCTTAATTGATTGACACCCACTGCACTTTCCCAGCTTCCTCAGGCTCAAAAGTACACTGCTGCTTTCTGCCATAAATAATATGAACTTTCAATCAGCCGCCAGGCACAGAAAGGAACTGAAAATTCTTCATACAATAGCTGCAATCTGGCATACGAGGCACTGCAGGTCTAAAGGGAGAGCTGTATTTGATGTCACCAGGTATTCTTTTCTTTCCTGTGGCACTGACAGCATTTTCCTGCCCAAACGACCTACAACCTAAAGAAGCACCCAGGGGCCCCTGCAAGGAGGGAGACCAGTTTGTCCTGGAGTTTATGTGTGAGTGAAGAACCTGGTTTGCAATACTGTGAACACAACATGGAACCACATGCTGGACCACATCAAGTTCTTTCCCTTGGAAATACTGGTACAGGATCCCTTCATCTCCTTTAGGTTCTGATCCAACTTCATTGCAACCTGAGCACCATTATTCTCCCCCAAGCTCCTCATTTGTCCCCAGACCTCACCCCTCTGATTATTACAAATCATCTAATTTTCAATCCATGCTTATTTGTGTTTAACTGAGTTGATCTATTCTCATGTTTATACTTTTACTTGAATAGTTCTTTTCCTCCTTGGATATTTAGTCCCCAGTGCATTTTGTTTTCATTGCTGCTCCTCAGTCTTGGTTGCACTAAAGGAAATGAGCTACACATTTTATATATCTTATTTTTAATACAATTTAATGGCCTTTTCAGTAATTCTGGTGAGTTTTAGAGAGGTCTTGGCTTAGATATAGCCCACACTTTCAAAAAACAGATGCAAAAAGAGTGTGAAAGTGTTGAGGACTTCCTCTCAAGGAAGGAAGGTGTGGATGTAAGTGCTTACCTTCAGTTGCTCAAGTTGGAAAATGTTACCTTCTGACCTCCCTGTGCTTTAATTTCCTCGTCTGTAAAACAGAAAGAACAACACAGACCTCAAAGGGGAGTAATTAAGTTTTCCAATGTGCTCCAAGATCTTCAAGTGAAAAGTTCAGTTCTAAATGTGAAGCTCTTTTGTCTGTTGTTCTTCACTTGTTACTTCTTAAGTAGTGCAAACCCTAGAGTGAGGGCACTGAGCCAGACTAAAGCCAAGGCAAGTTCCTCCATTGATTACAGTGGGAACCCTTTATGCAAAAGGTTTCATAAGGGGTGACAGGCATCTGTTGCTAAGACAGAGCAACAAACACTGGGAGAGAGAGAATACTGTCTGAAACCATTGCAAGGCCAAGTGAGAAGATAAGTAGTTTTTCTTTAGAAATAGCAGCAAAGAGTTAAATCTATTTTTCTTGCTTTGCCTCAGCAGAAATTTCTCCAAGGATGATCACCATACACACTCTCATCTGTAATTAATAAATGTTTGGAAGGACACTTTCCCACTCAACATATGAAATTATAGATGATCCCTTAATTCCCCAGACATTTGTAAGCCTTGTCTTGTCAGAATTGAATTTACTACAGCTGATTACCCTGAGAATGCACTGACCTTCTTAGCTCCTGCTGTGGTCTTTATTTTTTCCATGGCAGATAATATGGGGACCAGAAACTGGGGACTTGGTAGCAGGGATTATGTGATACTAATGAGACAAAGCTTATTGTTGATGTTAACTGTTATTACCACCAAAAAAAGTGTACTGCTCCAGACAGATGGACTTCACTTTGTTACACCAGGAGGGAGCGAATGCATTTTGACAGTAGCAGCATCTATTTAAAATCTGGACCACATCTGGTGCCTCTCTGAGGCAGACCATATCTGATCAATCAGAATTATGGCTCTTCAGTCTCCAGACGAGTTAGAAGAAATTCATTATCTGTTTTGAAGCCTGCTTCTCTTTCATCTATTAAAAAAATGAATTGTCATTGAATCCATTTAGCTACTGAAAGGAAAAAAAAAAAGTACAGTAATTAAACTAACTAGCAAGCTCCACATCTGAAGATTTGCTTAATTCTTTGAAACACAGTGCATGTAGGTACTTGGCTCATGCTAGGCTTCAGTCAACAGTTTCTTAGCTGATGAAATAGATAGCCTAGGACTTATCTCCATTTCTGGTTAATTCATAAACTCTTGGAAATTCCCACATGAATTTCTCCAAACTCTGTCAGAAGTCAATATTTGTCTTTCAGTAACATTTAGCCCCTGGGCATGGGGCTTGAGAGTTACCACCTTGAGGACAGCAGTGTCTCCATGGGGCCTCCTGCTCCAAGAATGGCCTCTGTCCACCCCTCCCCTGTGCATTCCCTTATGGACCAGCAGTGTTGAATGCTGAAAATTGACACTAAATGCCGTGAATTCTTCCATGTGTGGTCTGCTGAACCCAAAAAGTGATGAGAGCCTGGGCTTACAGATAAGCACAAGCAGAATGTAAAAGAATCCTGTTCTGGATCGCTTTAATTTCTCCATTTTTTTTTTCTGATTACAGAGTTTCTTCTTGCCTTTGCTGATGAACACAATCATCACACCAACTAGAACTCAGCCTTTCAAGTTCTTACCACTGCTTCCATTTTTACCACGTTTTAAGAGCACAGTTCAGAAAGAAGTCTTGTGAAAACAATTGACTTATATCTCCTTCATTCACAACTTTTCAATAAAAACTTTTATTAAAAGATCAAGTATTTTATAGGTAAAGTTAATGAGTATAACTAAAGTTAGTGAGAGGGTGGGGAAACACAAGTTTTATGTGCATAATCTTGGAAGAACAATTTAAAATGCTCATCAACATTTGTGAAATATTTCTCAAAATTCTTTGTCAAACTGTTATTTTTAATTCCTGCTAATGAAACCCAGGGAAATTATCTACTTTTTTTGAGTGAGGTGGAGGCAGTGATTGTAACCTTCCAGAGGAGTGTCAGGTGTGCAAAAGAGACCAAGGCTGGCATTAATTTCTTCTGTAGCCCTGATAGCTGAGGAGCAAATGATTTTGACTGCTTGTTGATCACATCCAGATGGGTAAAGCACAAAATGAGGTTATAATAGCTGCCTGCCTCAATGCTAAACCACCCTCAAAATTAGGTAGGGCAGCTCCAAAGTCATTTATCTACCATGGGTGCAGGACTGTCATGGGAAAATTGACTCAGGATGATATATATCAAAATCTCCTGCTGGCAGTAGTAACTCCTCTGGAATTTCTACAAATCATGGATGACAATTTTCTAACCAAGAAATAAAAGCTAACGGTAACTAAGGTGGAAATGATTATGTTGGATCCCTGTCTGAGTCAGTTAAAAACACATGGTATTTCAACACAACCAGGTTCACAAAGCTGAAACAACTACAAGCCAGTTGTAAGGAAGAACTGAAGACTAGATATGATGCATGTAATGAATAGTTTAAAATTATTTAGCTAGATGTAAAAAGAACCAAATAACAACAACAAAATCAGACTAAAACTGTAAGTAAGTAAGGAAGCAAGCATGGTTCCAAAAATCTAGAATAGAAAAGGATGCAAAATAAGCAATAATAATGGATGGATGTTTAGAAGACAGATGTTGTAAACACTGAAAATACATCCTGCAGCTATACAAAATTAATAAGGAAGCAAAAGGATTCAAGGAAATATATATATGGACAAAAAAAAAAAAAAAAAGGCAGTAAGGAGCAGATGTTTGAGTCCATTGGGACCAACAGTAACCCTACTAATACTAAAAGCCCATGAATGAATAGTAAGAGCACCAGAACAGTCAGTAATAATACAGAAAATCAGAAGTGTTTAATGAATGTGTATCTTCCCTTCCCAGGAGTAAACCAGGACCCCATAAGGAAAGAATTAATATTTTCTACTCAGGCCATAATCAAAATGGAAGGAAAACAGTCACTACTAAGTAACTTTTTAATAACCAGATACGTGGCACCAGGACTACTAAAAGTGCAGGTAAGGAAGTTCCTCTGGATGCTGCTTTTAGTAGCTCAGGCCCAGCAGTGGCAGAAACATGAGAGAAAGCAAATACTATTGCAGTGTTTGGACAGAGCGAAGGAAATGATCAAATAAGTATAAATCTGTCATCCTGGCACTCACTAAGGGTTGCAATAACAGAAATTTTTTACAAGACTTAACTAGTAAAGATTTCAAGGAGGTATTCTAAATATTTTGCAATTTATGGAAAAAAGAGCTTCCAAAAGTTGTTGTTGTAATCACTGCCAAAGACAGAGACAGATAAGACCTGTTGACTTCACTTGTTCTCATCTCCAGAAAAGATGGGAAATATTCGGCATATTCACCAAATAAGAAATATTTGGGGTTTAGAAAAATGTGACACAAAATACAGACTTACTTTCCTTGAAAAATATTTGTTATCAGTCTTAGAAGGATGAAGGAGGTCTTAATTAGTGCTTGTACAATTTGACCTAATTTTTAACTTAAAATTACCAGCTGTAATCTGCAAAATTTTTATTTACTTGTGGTGATGAAGTAATAGTTTTTTGTCACTATTCTATTTTCAGTATTTTAAGAATGGTTTAAGTGTTTAAAGCAGTTCAATCCAAAACACCTTTAGACACCTAGAGCTGTTACAAAATACTCTTCTCTCTATTGTTACATAGGCTTCAGTAATTAACCTCTGATACAAAGAAATAAAGAAATTGTGAAAGAAGTGGAAGAGAAACAGTCAATTCCATCTAATTTCCTCCCAAGTCGGAAACAGGCATGAAGCATGGTCTCCAAAAATAATCAAAACGCTTCCTCTTTTTTTTTTTTTTTTCTTTTAAATCTGTCATTTCTATGCTGAAATAAGCCATATCAATTCCTTGAGGTGAAGAGATAAATTCCCTTTTTGTCCTGAACTTTCTGAAATAGTCCCCACTCCCAGATGGAGCGTGCAATGGCAGGTTACCGAGTTCAGGGAGTGACTGTGGCTCGTGCTGCCAATCGCTTTGTGCCATGCTTTCTGTGTTTCCCAACAGCCCTTTCACCATATGGAGATGAAACTCACTTTCAACCTCTGAACCATCACACCTGCTTTAAAACTGCCTGTAACTTGAGGGGTGGGATTGAGATCCAAGATTAGGACACGGGAGCACAGCAAAGTGCCCAAATTTCCATTGTGGTCAGTGGAAATGGAATCAACACAGTCTGAGACACCTGGAGAGCTGTTTTCTTGTAGAATGCACTCACTCTTATTAGCAGGTTAAATTCCACACAAGTCCCTTTAACATCCAATTTTTTCAGAGAAATTGATCCAATGTTTTGCAGCAGGAAAACAGAGCCCTCTTTTCCAAGGCAATACTTCAGTCTATGTTTCTCTCTAATAAAATTTCTCCCTAGGGCCACAGAAAAGGCATTGCTTGCTGCTTTAAAGGAAATGTTCTTTTAAAGACCCCATAGTTCCTCAGCTTTTATAAACTCCTCTGCTTCACAGCTCTGTACTCTCAAATCTTGATGTCTCATGGGTGCAGCTACACCAAGATTTTTGCAAGCGCAAGAGAATTAGCAAACCCAAAACTTTGCATTGATATCAGTCTGCTTTTGGCTCTCTGTGAGAATTTATTCTTCCTTACTTCTAGATGTGACTGTTGACTCTCTCGAAAAAAGGAAAAGGACAGCCTTCTCCCAAATGCTGTGTGTGCCATTCCACCTCCAGCTGGGAAATAACAGCATTGCAGCCAGGCTTGCAGGGGTTGTAAATCCCTTGTATCAAGGCTGTCCTGCTGACAGACAAAGCAGAGACACCCCTGTCCTGCAGCAGAGAGCTTGGAAATGACAGCAGTTTTTGCTCAGGTCACCCTGAGCCATAACCTTCGGTGTGAACTCCCTCACTTTCAGGAGCAGGGTGGGAGGTGTACGGCATGAGAACGCCTGGGGGAAGGAGGCACATTTGCACCACATCTCTGATCATCAAGATATGCTGCCAGGAGACTGTTTATGGGTACTCGGTTATCACATTATGATTTGCAATATTCCAAAATACAGCATAAAAAAGGACCCCAAACTGAGACAATGCCCCGCAGCACCAACTCTGATGGTAGAAACAGATTTTCCACACCTGCTGACTTCACACCCAAACCCACATCTGTTTAATAAACAGTAGCAGGAATAAAAAATACCAGCTCTGGAGTTTCATCAACAATTAGAGTAAACTTGTTGTTATGTCAACAGTCAGCTATTTCTGCTTGATAACTGTCACACACATTCACATGAGAGTGTTTCTGAGTTGTTCTTATCTGGGACAAGGCCGTGATACAGGTGTAATTTTAAAAGCACTCAGATAACCTGAGATGGATTGCTTTAAAAAGACTCTCATGGCGGAACCCAGACACAAAGTTATCTTGCTCATACATGTGGTATCAGCACATTTTCATCCCTGATTGAGTTTGAATTTTGAAGTTAATTACATTAAGTTAGACAAGATGAGGAGATTTTTAAGTGTGTTGAGAGTAATTTTTGCTTTGCAAGCCATGCCAAATGGCAGCGATTAGCACCTTACGATCTCCTGATCCTCATCCCTAACATTTTTCTTCTAAGTCCTGTATTTCAGAGTCTTTAGGTATTCTACAGAGCCCTACCTAATCTTCCCATTTTAATGTTGTTCACTCATCTTCCATACATGCAAAGCATTACAATGCTTGTTGACTTACTTAGCAATGCAGCCTTGTAAGACCCCAACACACTTGTCATAATGAGGTTTATAATGAGAATACTCCGTGAAAGAAAAAAGAAAACATTTCTTTTTCTTTTTTCTTTTATTTTGCAGAAATACTGCATTGTAATTTACTTATTTAAAAAAAATTAAACACAAAATATTAACTGTTTTTCATGGCTCTTACAAGAACAAACATATTAAAGCAAGGCACTAAGTTGGACCAAGAGTGTAACAAAGCATTATAGTCCTAATTCCTAAAACCAAGTAAAAATTCAAAATGGTGGCAGGAATCAGGGTTCCTCCAGCTCATTATTACAGATTTCAGTATCTGAGAACTTTAATGGACCTAGCCCAAACCCTTCAGCTGTTAAATCAGCCTGCAAAAGAGAACCCCTTTGCTGGGGTCCCACAGAAGCACCGTCTGTCATCAGCTGCAGACACGTCCTGCTGGGTCCCAGCACTGCCAGGACATGCTCCCCTTTCAAAGCCAGCCAAATCCATTTGTGTCACATGCTCTGCCTGCCCAGGACCATCCCCTTTCTGCCCCTGTGCCCATTTGGCAGGATCTCCAGCCCTTCCTCCAGCCCATGCTCCTGTCACACACACAGATTGCAGCCTGAGCACTGTTTTGGCACTTCAAACACACAACACCTGTTTTGAAGGTTAACAGATAGTGACAAGTATAATCACAGCTTCTGCTGAAGTTTTAGCCTGCCAGACAGCCAATTATGCTATTATTTTCTATATTTTTTTCTCCCCACACACGTAACCCATCACTTTTGCAAGGCGGTGCCACAGGCAGCTGCAACATGCTCAGATTTGGAAAGGTGGTCACCTTTCCTCAGGCTCCTTCCTGATGGCCAGCAGCTCCCAGTGCCATTCCCCACCATGCCATGGCATTTCTCTGTGATGTTGCTCCTCAAAGGTCATGGATGCTCCAGCAGCTTTTCCCACTTTCTGTCCATCAGGTGAGGTCATGCCTAGAGCGCTGTCCTCACATTTCACATTTTGAGGCCCTGGGGTCCGTGGCCAAGAGCAGTCATGAGCTGCCCCAGTTGTGGTTGCACTGCAGGACTGGGATTGGAGCCGGGGTCACTGCCAGGGCAGGAAGGGGAGGCTCATATATCCTTGTCTAAAGGTTCCCACGACCAGAAAGTTCCTCATAATCTCAGCACAGGGGGTTTTCATTTGTCAGTGAGAGTGCTTTGACAGAGGTCTTCTCCCCAGGCAGGCAGCTGGGCTTGTCTCTTGTGCAGGGAGGAAGAGAGGGAAAAGGGCCTTAAAAAATGGGAGTGTAGTAACACCCCCAGCTCCCCCAGCTCCTACAATGCACAGTTCACTGGCATTCAGTCCTGCAGCTTCAATGAGAACATAGCTCTGACCATTACAGTGTGAACACAGGAAAAACATTGTCCTAAACCTTCATATTTTCAGCATTAGGCTTCAAAAAACTTCAGACCAGAAGCAATTATTCATTTTTCAGTGCATCATTTTGATTTCATCTTGGCACAGAAAGGAGACTAAGCGTTCCCTTCCTTTCCTGGAAGAAGGTCTAAAGATACCTGCAACACATCCAAGATCCATTTCAAGGTCCATCTCTATTGCAAGCCCTGGTGACCTGAGCTGAGCAGCACAGACACAAGTGCTTCTTTCTTCAGGGTGCTTAACACACTCTGCAATTGAATCCCTGGGGCAGAAAACAAACATTGGGCATGGTGGATGTAACATGGAAGGATAGGGGATAAAAAGCAGGTTGTTACTTCTCGAAACAGGGGCACACAACTTTATTTTTCCATTTAAACTGAAGAAGAAAGGAAGCTTTAAATACTCATTTGAGGGGTCATTAATTCTGTCACCAAAAATAAAACCAATACAGCGATATGGAAAACAGCCATGATGAGATGACAGTCTGCAGCACTCCTCTCCAGTGAAATTCATTGCTCATTTCCACTGGAGCTGATGTGCTTTCTGTAGGATACACAAAATAGATAGCCCTGTCCCCATCCCATGAGTGGGGACAACAGCCATGTTTAACAGGTTTAAAGATGGTGACAGGGACAGCACTGGCATTTTCGTTGTGGAAAGTTAGAAGCTCAGGATGTGGCTAGAAAAAAAATACATTACTGGTGCTTATGATGTGCCAGTATAGGAAAACTCAGATAACTGTTTCCTTTGGGGTGGGAAGGATAGATAGGGTATAAAGTTTTTTCTCTTTGCTTACTTCCCTGCTACCTGGGATGTAGATGAGTATGGCATTCTCCTAGTTTTTAGGGAAGGTAATGATTCCCCTGTAACTTTCTGTCAAAATACCAGTTTTGGGGAATGCATAATTTCCCTGCAGACAGGAAGCTGATGGCAGCAGTTTCCAATGGCTTCCTTCACTTGCTCTGAGTTAAGGAGTTTCACAGGCCTGCACAGAGGGGGTAGTCATGGGGGATCCGGAATCAGATGCCAAAACCTTGTGCCAGCATTTCCTGATCTAAGGTTGCACTGGGGGTACTTGGAGGCACCATATCCCAGAAGACAAATAGAGGGGCTTGACATGGGAAGTGGAGCTGAGGAGATAAACAGCTGTCAACAACAACCCCAGATCCCACCTGCCCTGTGCAGTGAAAGGGCTGGGAGAGAGCAAGGAGAATGAGAAGGTGGGATCAGCTCCTGTGCATTCCAGAGTGGCCTCATGGTGCAATTGGCTTCAAGAGATGGGAGATCAGCCTGTCTTACCTGGTGTATCTCCTACCTGGACCATATGGTGAGAGGGGAGTCATGGAACATGACCAAAATTGCAGATGGTGGTTGCCTGACAGGGAGGTTCACAGCAGTTCATGATCCACCTGCTTCTGGTGTGGGACTTACACCCCTCCACATGCTAAAATGTTGGCCACTATTGCGGGTGCTCACGTGGATACTGTGGATGAAGAAAGAGAACAGCTCAGCAAAACAGTCTGCAAGAGGGAAGAGGTTATTTAAAGGGTGTTTGCCAGGCTCTGCACCAGTAATGCTGTGTTTGGAGGCTGACAGCCCTACTGGGAGGAGCAGTACGAGGTGAGGAGTTAAGTGCCAAGTTCTCATCAGCCTTTTCCAACCACAACACTGCAGCTAAATTTAAACAAAATCTGTTCCCATCCATTCTGCCTGCCGTGCTCTTCCCAGTCACACACAAGGCAACCTGAATTTGATACACCCCCCAGGCATTTATTTATTTATTTATTTATTTTCAACCTGTTCACCTGGTGACCACCCACCCCTCCAGAACAACCTATGGCCTCTGGAGCAGGCAGTGTGCCAGGGTCACCCAACCACCACTGCATGGGAAAGGACAGAAAAATGCAATAAATTTGCTGATGAGGTG
Source organism: Pycnonotus jocosus (assembly GCA_013400435.1). Lineage (NCBI taxonomy): Eukaryota > Metazoa > Chordata > Aves > Passeriformes > Pycnonotidae > Pycnonotus > Pycnonotus jocosus. Next base: position 160,690 of record VWYP01019037.1, on the reverse strand, counting down.
CACTCACAGTCTCCAGGAATTGTTAAGGGCCTACTGGTTGCCCAGCTCTCAGGTAGCTCAGGTAACCATGGAGTACCTTCTCCACTAAAAGTAAGGCTTACACTTAAACCAAAGCTGTTCCCAAAGAGAGGATAACTTCACAAACTTTATTTTTTTTTCCTGAGTGCAGATCTCCTTTGCAAATGCTTTTCCTTTTTCTGAGAGAGACAGAGGAAATGTCTGCTCAGGCCTCCTCAGGAATGTGTCCTCAGCTGCAGGACAGGTCAGTGAAGAGCAATGAAACAACCCATCAGCTGAGCCCATGCTCTTAAATTCAAACCAGCAATGCCACACAAGTTTTCCCTATATCATATAATCAAATAAACTCAAAATTTCCATTCCTATTCCATCCTGCACTAATGCCACTGGAATGACATGTAGGATAACACCAGGAAAGTTACTGCTGCAAAGTAAGGGTTTAATTTGCACACTGTATGAGCTGAGGGTTATTACCCATTTAATACACTTCTTTTGTCATGTATCAGAGGCAGAGCTTTTAAGAAAAGCTCTGTTTACATACTGCCTATAACTAACACAGCCAGTTAAAATATTGTGTGGTATACTGGTAATAGGATACCAGAAAAGCCCAGAACAGGAGGAACACCATTAACAAAAACATAGAGCATGTCCTCAGCAGAAGGAAGAGACAAAACACACCTATACTCCACAATGGTATCCAAAATTTTCCCATTTGACAAAGAAAAAATATTATCCTGAACATAGATAGCAGGCATTTATGAAATCCAAGATGGGTGGGTAGAAATGCCAGACCCTTTTCTTTTTTCTTCAAAAATTTCTGAAAGGAAATAATATTTTATGAAACCTTTCTTACTGGTAAAAAAATAAGAAAAGGCAAGGCAAGGCCAACAAAACATCCTAGCTACTTATGATTCTGCCAAAGCAGTTTTTGTAATTACTAACCCAGGAGAGACCTAGGCTATGAGTTGGGTTTTCCAGTGTTTAACTAATTAAAGTAATACAGAACAACGTTAAAGAACTTGTTTGTTTTGCCATGATCAGTTATAACCTGACATGGGACCTGTGATCAAACTACAAGGACATTCTTGTGCCTGGTCCTGTCATGCTGGGATTTGGTTTTTATTAAGTAACTGCAAAATCTGCACATGCACTCCAAACAAAATAAAGGCTGTGAGCATTTAGTGACACTGAGGACAATCCCCCTGATGTGCCCAACAGCTCCCAAACACAGACCTGGCCCAATCCCTTCCCCAAAGATGACATGAGGACTCATTTGTTTTAGCTGGTTACATTAAAAAATAAAGAGGATATTTGCTTTTCCATAACTTTCCTTTAGAGTCTACGTAGTCTCATAAACAACAATGGTGGGCTCTGGGAGGATTTTAAAAAATCTCCTCCTTTGAAAATCAGAAGTGATCAGAAGTCTTTGGCACTACACAGGCAAGTGTGCAGAGAATCACTCTGATAGCTGGACCCAACCTCTTCTGCATTTCTGCTTAACTGAAACTAATCAGATAAATAATTACTGATTAATGCTGGTTAATGCTGAACCACTCTGTGTCAACCTACAAATGATCTACAGGAGCTACACAGGACACATGACCAAAGCCTTCACCCCGGGATAATCTGGAAGAAGGCTCATATTTCTCATTCAATATCTGTTTTTGCCACAGAGGATAAATGATTTCTGCAATGCAGACTTGGAGACAGCTCTGCTGATGATAACTTGTCAACAGGGTAGCAGAAAGTCAAGGGCATTAGACTTTCAGTCCCCGTGTATGGAAATGTGGATGGATTTCTGGGCTGCTGCTCAAGCCCACATACCAGCTCTGCCCTGTGTTTGGAGCACCAGATAAATAAAGCCACCTCTATCATTTACGAATAACCAAAAATGGTGGACAATAGGGAGCACCTCCTCAGGCCTTCAGGCAAGGGCCATAGCTGAGCTGAGAGCAGAGTCACATGGCTTAGAGCACTCCCACACCACTGAGTCATTCCCTATCACCAGGAAAGTGGGATCCATTCCTGGTGTCTTCTCAGGACAGGGTGACCCCAGCATGGGAGGTGGCAGAGGGAGAGCATCCACTTTCTTGACTCATCCCTGTGTAGCATTTTGCATCACAGAGCAACAGTGTGGGAGACACCAGCCTTGTTCTGAAGTGGAGCATCTTCCCCAGTCCCAGCCATGACTCTGCAGTGCCAGGCCTGCCCACAGCCACTCACCACAAGGACATCCCCTATACATCCATTTTAAATATAGAGAGGTGATCCACTCCCCCACTACCCTGCAGCTCAGTGGTGCTTAGCCAATTAGATTGATCCGAGTGTCCTAAGTGGGATATAGTCAGCATTTAAGTAGATCATTGACAAAAATAGAAAATCAGAAGGACCTAGGAGCTATTTTGGTCTAGCCTTTGACTGTAAATGGTGTGGCTGATAGCTGAGATGACTGGCTCCATTACAAGTAAAAGCCCCATCTAGAGTAAACAGATGAACTGACTCAAATAGATCAGCTTCTGTTTTTGCATTTTTAAAAGCCTTTTCCTATGAGAAGTACTCTTAACAAGGTCTGCAATGCCTTATCCCAAGGACTCTTACAAGTGAAACAATTAACCCCTACTCTCACCAAATGCCTTCTCTTTTTCAAGTGTATCCAGTTATTGATGTACACAACCTTTTTAGATGATACCTTTTCATTCAGAACAACAATATCCATATATGAAAATACAACTCATATCTTCTAGTGCTATCAGAGAATTTAGTTTCCAGCAGATAAGATTGCTGCACGAAACCATGTTTGGGAATGCGATATCCAGCCTCTGATCTTTGACTGCTTTAATATTGGCTTCCCACTGTAGCATTTGAGAAATGTTAATGGTCTCTTTTTTTGAAGAGCCAACACCTGTGAGAGGGAGGGAGGTGGTATTATCTCTGTTTTACAGAGGATCGCTGTTAGCAGAAACAAGCAAAGGTCAAGGTTATCTGCAATGTCTTCATCCCAGTCAGAAGTAGTTCTTCTGGGTTCTATGGAGGGTATTAAAAAGGTAAGAAAGTTGGGCAAATTTTTCCTTGGAAACCAAACTTACCCTGTCAGTAGAAGAATGCTTAATCCAGAAAAAAACCCCAAAATAAAAACCAGCAAACCAAAACAAACCACCAACACAAATACAAGAGGGTGGAAGCTCAATCAAAGCATTGAAATAGAGAATATTTTTCCCAACTATGACAATAACCTTACCATGATCTCCCAAAAATGAGGTCCCTCAGTCCTTCATTTAAGAGTTTTAATACAAGCTCATTCGGGAACTCTGAGCTTGATACAAAATGACGTTGTATGGTTGAACCATGGGGGAGGTCAGACAGAAGAAACATCATAGTCCCTTCTACCCTGAAAGTCTGTGACAGATCAGTGTCTTTCATATGGATAGCTCTTGCTCCAAGCAGGTGCTGAATTATTTCAGCATTTGTGTTCTGCTGCTGGCTCTGATAGGATTCTGTGCTCCTACCATGCTGCCTCCCAGCTCTTTATCTTCAGGAGAATGCCCTGCTGGTAAGGGCTGACATAAGCTTTGTCTTCCAGACACCATTTTGTTATTAAAAGTACCAGATCCAGAAATAGACTGACAATCCAAGATAAGAGAGTGGCAAAATATCAATTTACAGCCTCTTGCTCAAGAGAGGCACATCCCAGAAACACTATCAGGACACATGGACGAACTGCTTGTTCACATTGCTCCAGCATGCCAAGGATTCTCAAGTCTACTTGCCTGGAAAATTTCCAACAGTACCTGGGATGCCAGAATTGTGCTTTAGTAGATGACATCTCCTAATATGTCACCTTGTACTCATGTCTCCTGTGGAGGAACTTATTAGAGTTCAGCCTAATTGCAAAATCATGGAATAATTTTGGATAGAAAGCACCTCTGGAGACCCCTATGCCAACTTTTGCTTGAAATGGGGTCACCTTCAGAGCTGTCTGCTCCACTTTTAAATATCTTCAAGAATGGAGAACCCTCAGACTGAAACTACAGAAAGAAGAGTCATAAGTAATGGAAACAAACTCCTCTTGCCAGTGGGGGAGGGTAGAGAAGAGGCAGTAATAAAGGGGAGCAGAGGAGGTTCCCAGCTGCAGCTCAGAAAGCTCTGACTGGCAGCTTGGGACCTATAACTGGAGATGGGGTATAAACTCCACGCTCAGAGGTTTTCCAGAGTAGATGACACAAAGGCTGTGCTGGCCTCACCTCTTATGGCCTGCTTTGAATACAGGTTGGATTAGAGCTCACCAGAGATCCCTCCCAACCAGTGTGTCTGTGATTCTGTCAATAGATTGTTCAATGGATCAATCAATTAGTGGAAGCCAATATAGTTTTTGCAAAGTTGTACCTCAAAACTCTATCAGATATTTTGGAAGTATTGCTAGCCATGGGGGACAGAGCAGCTAGATTCACTGAAGCTAGGTTTTGAAAAACACTGATAATTGGTAAAGTCTCCACATAATTTATTGTCATGGACTATCATAGAATCAGACCAGATTAAAACACAGGAAGTTAAAAGAAGAATAAAGGATGGCATGAATGCCAACATACACATATGGGTCCATATTTTTGCATGTCTTTGTATATTCCGACGTATGTAATAGCAGAAGAGTTTCTGGAAAATCCCCCCAACACCTTGTAACTTGTGCTGGAATTTCAGGTACTTATTGCAATCATTGTCATCTGGAAAGAGAATGAGTGATGGGTGAAATGACCAATGATCAAGTTTTAAAAGTTATCACAGATTTTCTGATCTAAGCCTGAATGTGAGTAATTGTGGAAAGATGACAATGAGTAGCCAGGCAATGAAGCCACAGTTAAAACTCAGTATCAATAAACACAGATTAATCTATGTGGGAGAAATCATCCTACCCATACACAGAAAAAGAACTGACATAATTGTGAATAGTTGTTTGAAAATTCCAGGCCAGAGACTTTGAAAAAGAGAGTGATAGGGTTTATCAGAAGAGGGCAGAGAACAAAATTAAAAGTCCATTGCACGCCCTCACATTTTGTGGAGGGAAATGCTGATCAGAGACTTGGAGTGGCATTTGTGTGCCAAGTGACAGTGTGAGCTCTGCAGCTTGCAAAGAGCTGATGGTGGGGTGTGGCCCCACATGCAGTGACACCAGAAACTGGCTGCTCCATCTGTAGGCTGAGTTTCCCCTGACCTTGGCATAGGTTCCTTGCAAAAAGCATAACTATGCACACTTCATACCCATGCACCCAGGTGCCACCCATAATATGTGCAGAAGACAGGACAATTAGCAGCCTGACACCACTTAAATATTTCATTTTTCATGGCCGAATTTCATATATGTGACAAGGTCCACCAGAAACCCCCCATTTCAGCTTGCAGAAGGAGAGTGAGAGAAGGGAAGAAAGCAAGAGACAGGCCTCTGACTCACAGGTGCTCAAGTGTGATAAGAATAAAAGAGAAATGGCTCAACATAAGATGCATCTTTCACACCCACAAGCTCCATGATGGGACTGTAACAACCATTTAGTCTTCAAGTGGCATCAGGAACAGCAGGGATTCCAGTTTAAGGCCACTACTGTTTACTTATAAATAGTATCAGTGGGTGGAAACTCCTATTTCCAGTTTTGTAAGAGAATTAATTGCTCTAGAAATCTCTGCTCTCTGCAGAAAAATCAATGTCAGGGGCTGTGGCAGGTTCAACAGCCTCGAGGACAAAGTCTGGGCACCAAGAGCAGTGGACAGGACACGACATTCCATGGGCCAAACTGGGGCTGGTGCACAAAATTTGCCTTGCCTGTAACTGTTCCCAGGTAATGAGTCCAGTGAAAGAAAAGCTGTCTGCCTCTTGGATCATGAAGAACTTGTTGCCATAAGAGGCAGGGACCTGAACTGCCAAGTGTTTTTCTGACAGCTGAACAAATTTGTGCCTGATGGACAAACCTTTCTAGAAAGATTTTCATACAAAGTGCTCAAATTTACGGGGAAATTTACAACATAGGTTATTAAGAGCTAGGATATCAAAATGGTGGGGCTTAGAGCTCCCACTCATTCTCAAATCCAGTTTTCCAGATACTACATACAGACCCTTGAGTTCTTGGTATGATAACCATCATCGAGATAGATTTGGGCTTCTACTCCTAGTATAACCAATGTGTGAGTCATGGGTACAGAAGTATTTTTGGCAGAAATATTTTGACTTCTACTTTTTACAGATTGTTGTTCTGCTTCTTAGAGAATGTTGTTACAGAGTCCTGCAAAACCAAGCAATGCCACTTTTGCATTTTAGTTGTGCCTGACAGATTTCAGAAATCAAAACTCAACCCCACAAAGTTTTGCAAGCAGAGAGTGTGACAGGAAAGTTGGCCAGCACCCAAGCCCATCCTGACAGGGGAAACTGGCTCAGCTGTTTCTGAAAACACCTACTCAGTTCACCCATGCACCAGCAGTTTTACAAGTTAGTCATTAACCATCTCACCCCCACTGAGCCGCACAGACTGTAACAACCTCAGGATGTGGCTCTCTGCAGCCAAGTGCCTTGCAGGTGTGTAATGGATCCAAATCCTCACAAACTCTTTTGGAGTCTTGGGCAGGAGGAAAAGAAGGGGTCTTATGAGGAAACTCCCATCATGGTTTCAATGGGACCCTAGCTGACAAAGAGGAGTCAGGAGTCTCTGTGGGTGCAGAGCCAAGTGCTGGAGGTGAGTTACAGAAAGTCAGCTGAAGCATTACAGAACCTGAGAACAGCTGCTGGAAGCTGCATTGTGTGACACTGCTTGCTGGCAGGAGCTCACCTAGGGCATGAGAAAAGAGCTCTTCTTCCACCTGAAAAAAGACTCAAAGCCCAGTAGTGCTTGGAAGATGTCTCAAAGACAGGGGATCAGGGCATGTATCCTCACAGGAAAGAGTTGTGGGAATAGAGAGGAGCCAGGTGGAGAGAAATGAGACCTGGTAATTCAGGCATGCAGCAGAGGCCTCACTCCCACTTCTTGTTCACAACTTAAGGATACATATCTTAAGTTGTGTATCCTTATCACTATACCACGCCTCCAGTCTCCAGGACAAATTCTGTATCACAGAATTTTTTTCACCCATTTATATTTTCAGAGGCCAATTAAATCTAGAAGGGCTGGAATAGATCACATAGAAGAGGACCATCCCTTTTTGCTCAATTTAGAAGATACCTACTTTGAGAGAGCTGCTTCCTGCCATGTCTCTTTGTCCCCTCAGAGCAGGACAAGCCTCATTAGCACAGGGGAAGATTTCCTGACCACCTTCTGGTACTCTGGGAGACTGCAGTGAAAGGCTGGAGAGAACATTTCCTAAACAAAAGGCTTCCCTCCCCTTCACATCAGCAACATTACTGAAGAAAACAAAACAAAAAAGTGACAAGTGGGCTGAGATAATGCCCTGCCCCCTTGTACCCCAAAACCCCATTGCAGACAGCGGCTGTGGGGGTGCTGACTGTCTGTCCTCTTCTAAGGGTCATTGCAGCCAGGGTGTGGGCTGGCAGGTGGCATGTCCCCAGCTGGAAATGGGGTCCAGGCACAGCCAGGCAGTGAGCTGAGCCCCTCAGGCCTCCCTGCTCTCCTCAGGCCTCACTGGGCCCCGCCATGAGCTCCGAAGGAAGGAGTTCCCCTTCCATCTGGCAGCTCTGGAGCAACAAATCCAGCGACGCCTTGTTAGTTTTAAGACAAAAGGGGAGGGAGAGAACAAAAGGTCAGAGCGGGACTGATTTCCTCCTTGTCGGCCTCCCTGCGGGTCTTTCCTGTTTATTGGAAAGTTTGCTGAGGGCTACAGATGAGCCTCCATTACAACCTCTGCTCCAGACAGCCTCGAGCACTTGGGAGAAGGAAATGATGCCGAACTTGGCAGTGTGAGGCCTGTCTTTGCTTTGCTGCTCTCTGAGGAGCAGAAAGCCAAATGCCTCAGAGGAGCCTTTCAGAGCACACCTTTCTGCCATAGGCCTCCAAGCAAAGGCAAACACCCACTGAAACTCTGGCTCTTAGAAGGATGCAGACAAGCCCTGTGTCCAGCAGAGTCATGGCTGTCAAGGAGCCAGCAGCACATCTGGAAATGAGGCCCTTGTGCCATGGGATCACACAGGGTTTCTCATGAAAGTGACTCCAAGGGAATGAAGATCTCACCCCCTGAGGGTGCTGAGTTTGCTTGTCATGCTCATCTGTGAACACTTTTAGCCTACAAACCTCAGGCATGTGGCCAAATAGTTATGGAAGGACATTGCCCTGTCCAGATTGCATTGGCAAGGAGGCAGCATTTGCTGCGGTACTTCCAGAGCCCTTGTTCCTGCAGTAATATTTGTAGGACTCTGGTTTAAGGTGATTTTTTTTTTAAATAGGAGCCAAACCTCAGTTTGCAAACACAAGAGCCACTTTTCCCTTGAAACAGGCAAATGTGGTTGTGAGGCCTAGCTTACAAGCACAAGTACAGATCCTATAAAGCTAAGAGAGAATCAGAGGAGATCCTGCAAGGCACAAGTGCACTATGCCCAAAGCACCCTGCAAAGGTAGGAGCTCATCCTTGCTGGTCTCACTGGTACACAGAGGTGCCTCTCAAAATGGGACAGAGTTACAGTTGCACTGCATGAAATATGTCTTTACCATAATCAGCTTTTCAGGCTGACTAATTCCTCCTTTAACTGAACCTCTTCCCCAGTCCTGGGCATTCAAGGGCTGTTGCCTTATGAGGCTCTTCCCTCCCACAGCCTCTCCATGGTCAAGGCTCTCTCTGGCCAGAGGAGCCACAGCCTCCAGAGCCGCTGTGACCTGGGGACCTCCAGCTCCCCTGGCACAGCCCAGCTCATGCCACCCAGCCCCAGGGAGGTGACAGCCACAGAAGAGCAGTTGTTCCCCAAGGCAAACCCCAGAAGTGTCCCCCTGAGGGCAGGTCAGTGCCAAGGGACACTCTTGAGCTGGAGTGATCCATCCCACATGAGCAGTGGCCTCCACCCCTGCCAGTGTGCTACAGGTGGCCACAGCAACTGCAAGCTGTCCTGAAACTGGAGCCTTTACAACTTGTTAAATAACAGATATGGTCCATTAGTTTGGCAGGCCGACAGGCTCCCGTGCCAAAAAGCCCATCTCTACTCAAAAGGGACAGTGTTAACAGTAACTCAAGAGGATGCAACAGAAGAAAATAAACAACAGTTGAGGCAGTTGGTGTAATTGGCCAGCAGACGAAAATAAATTTATGCCAGCTTGTGAATACAGCTGCTGAGCATTATTCAGTGAGTAAATCGTGTGGCACAGAGCACAGGGCAGGCAGGAATAAAATTAAGTAAGAGACAAAAGCCAGGCTGCCTCTTGGAGAATATCACCCCTCCAACCACCCGGCTTTTCCCATTTCTGCCCATTTCACTCTCATGTGTCCCCTCATGTTACTAATGTATGGGTTTTCCAGCCAGCCATAATGTTTTTCAGGAGGGACATATGCTTGAACCACTGCTAAAACAAATACCCAAACCGCACAAAACCCAAGCAGAATTTTAAAAAAAGAAAATGTTCAGCAGAAAATCCCAACCATTTCAAGTGCTCTTTGAGCACCATACATGAATAACAAAGAGTGAGCCTGCCATTTATTCCTTTGCGGATCACTTTTAAGATCAGCTTTTGTTCTGTGCTTTTTAGAGCAGCTCAAGTCCAATGGACAAAAATTCCATTCCCAGGAGCACACAAGAAAGAACTGGGAGCCCTGGGCTGCACATTTCACCTTTACTTTTTCATTCTATCCTATAAATATTCGGCATGGTCTTAACAAACTGAGCCAGAGTCTTCCTTTATGTAGTGGGGCTGACAGCCTGGAAACTGGAATTCTGCAAGCAGGAGAGGAGGATGAAGGCTGTAAATGATGTGAATCACCTAGGAAAAAAGATACCTCAGCCAGAGTGGATGGGACCCTACCAAACATTAACATAATTTCTACTTTGCAGATGTTGCTTCCTGATTTTACCGTCAGCAGAGAAAAGACCTCCCCTTTTCTCATCCTGGCCTGGATATGTAGAAGGCATTTTAAGACACCTGTTTATCTCCTGGTTTAGCTGCAAACCACCTGCTCTTATCAGTTCTCTCTGTGAAACTCCAGCCTGCCTTTTTTTTCTTTGCAGAGAAGCTCCAGTTCTTGCTGGCACAAAGATGGCTTCAAAGGCAGCAGAACCCCAATGCTCATGCTGTCTTCCACCTTCAAAGAGGCGTCCTGGCTTGTTGCCAGCTCAAGCCCATCCTTTGCAGAGAGCTGGGGGTTCTCCTTCCTACAGAATCAAGCTCCTAGCAAGAGTTTGTTTTCTTGCCTTTTTCCTCAAACTGATGGGCTGCTTGTTTCCCCCTGGTTTATTCACTCTATCTGTCTCAAAACAGTCAACCAAATCACAGTGCTAAGCAATGAGGTCACTATAAACTCCACAGAAGATGTTATCACTACTATCCTACAATTCCCTCAGTCTCTGCTTTGCCTGCCTTGCTTTCCTGAGCCATATGGGAGGATAGTGCCTCTCAGCAAAATATAGACGTGAGAAGTCTCAAGGGCTCTGCCTCACATAACAAAGACACCAGCATTTCCTTGACAATTATAACTCTAAGAAATAGAGTTTTCCCTCTTTTTAGTTATAGAAGAAATATTTGGGCCAGATTTTCAAAGTGTATTTGAAGTCCCAGGTAGGCACAGCAAATAAACGGCCTGGATTTTTCCATAGATCTGAGAGGCTCTTTGAGAAATCAGGTCATAAAAGTGAGAGTGGGAGCTGCTGGAGGCAGAGACCTTCTGGCAAACCTTGCCCTAAACAGCTTCCTGTGCAGTCACTTCACTTTTCAGCCTCCCATGGAGCTTGAGAAATAATGTCACACTGGCAGCACCAGACAGGAGGTAGGGACCACTGAAGTTAATGTTGCTAGGTACAGGTGGCACATTTAAGCAGATATATTTTCATGCTCTGACAGGATGAAACCAAGGCCAGGAAGACCCACAGCAGGTGTCTAGCCTGGATTTGTATGCCCAGTACAAAAACCATTTCCTTCTTTGAATATGACAAGCACATTTGTAGGGTGGCCACAGAGTCTCCAGGCACAAGGCATTGTAGGGTGAGGTTAATTAATTAACAAGGGACCGTGTTTTGTGCATGTTTGAAATCACAACCCTGCTTTGGGAAAGCTGTTGGTGAGCACGTGTGGTTGTGTACAGACACGTGAAGGCACTGGCTGCTGCTCCTCGCCGAGGAGGCTCCAAAGCCTGTCCTTGTACATGCAAAGTCACTCATCCAAAGTCCTCCAACTGCTTTGCAAATACTAATTTTCAGCTCCTGTGGGGGGATGCAGGTAAATATCAATTGCCCTGTTTTACAGACAGGCCGACCGTTGCATAATCTCAGCTGATGTCATTCAGAAACTAAAACCAAAAGGTCATTTTCTGTTTTAAGGACTATATCCCTTTCCCTGCATTATGCAATACTTTTTCATGTTATATAACCATTTTTTTCCTGGTATTTCACATGTGTGTCTATCCTAAATTCTGCTGCCTTCCATGATTGTCTGTTCTGCAACCACAGATAAGCATCCCGCTTATTTATTGGAGATATCTCTTATCTGCATGCTTTCATCACATGTTGGAGTCCCCAGCAGCTCCCAGCCCCACAGAGCAGCACCAAGCTCCATGTGATGGTACTCAGGGGGACTGTTTGCACCCAAACCTTGAGCAGATACCACTGAGGCAGCCTGTGAACCAGACATTCATGTATCCAGTGACTGTCTAGACACATCTGGAAATCTGAAATCCTGCATCAAGCCTGGCTGGGAGGCACATCTGCCCAAGTAACAACTGGTAAATTTAAGCTGTCTCTGGAGGCTAACTTTCAGGGTTTGGCACACAAACTTCCCATTTATTTGGAGAAATGCCAGTGTGATCAGAGGATTTTCAATTCCCCAGACCTCCCTAGGGTGGTGGGTGTGTTAAACCACACCTCATAAAGGGAAAAGTTGTGATCTCAGGACAGACAGCTACTGCATAGTGACACAACCATAGGGATGCATATCTTGATTGTGGGACAATTTCTGCTTGTATTAGTGGGACCTTCTGCTGCTGCTTCATTATTGAAGTGTGCAATGACAGCCAGCTTCAGAATAACCTTCTTTGAGCAGGTGCAGCTCCAGATTTCATATCTCCAAGTTCATCTTTTCTTTGCTTTCCTCTTGTTGGCCAAACTTCTGGTAGAGCTCTGCTCAAGGTGACAGCACTAAGCTACAAAAGCTGGGTAGATAAGGAGCAGGAAATTAGTTTCTCTAATGGATACAAAATTCAGCATCCAGATATCAAGGTCAAGCAGAAAATGACATTTTTTTCCCTCCATTTTTTTTTTAAACAGGGTGAAACAAGACTGATATTCTTGTTACAACTGCAATGTAACTGGTGACAAGAGACATTTTAGGCTGTACTTGACTCTCCCACAGAGTGTCCCACAGAGGATGTCCAGAGGAAAAGAACTACCTTAGAGAAGATAAAATATGCAGTCCAGGAAGATCACCATGGGAGCAGCAAGAAGACTGATTTCCCACAGAAAGCTGCTGTCTGACATAACCCACCCATCCACTTCTTTCATTGTCATGTTCCCCTTGGACCTGGGGCAAGCAGGCCTCACATTTCCTCTGCCCCCACACTGCACAAGGTGTTATCCTTCAAAAGAACTAGGCAAGACACCATGCAGCCTTTGCATCTTCTCAGCATCCATTGTGGAAGTTCCATTTTCATCCCACCACAGTGGTGGATTATGCATTTCAATCTGTACCTACCAATCCAATAGCTATGGTGGTGCTTGAGGATAAACTATCATCTTCTGGGCAAGTTAACTTCAGTTTTAAACTGATTCCTCTCCCATAAGGACAACATGATTTCCTGTTCCTGATGACAATGGCCCAGAAATTATCACAGTTCAGCACAAGTTAGAAAGATGAAGAGTTGGTACCACTTAGGAAAGGTGCCCTCCCTGCCCAGCAGCAGTTAAAGTTACACAACACATTCCAGGTTTCCCAAAGGACCATTTTACTCTTAGACAGGCCCTTAAACTTTTTTCTTTTTCTTTTATGCTGCACAGAAGGGAAAACACTAGCCTTGCTTATTGAAAACTGTGTTTCAAGCAGTAAAAGCTGGCGATACTGAGAAGAAACATAAGCTCGAGAAGGAACTGTGCTCCAACGAGTGCCCTGTTGTGAGATAAGTTTTTCTTTTAGTGATGAATCAACATAATAATCCATCTGTAACACTAGATGCGTCTGCCTGTACTACAGCAAAGGGCCATCTGCCCATCTGCATATATGTTCAAAATGCTGCTGGGACAACCACGATGGTTTCTTAATGAAAGGCACTTGGCAATTAGTACTTCAGTGAAATCGTGCCTGGGTGGCTCTGAACCCTCATTTGCCCTTCCCACTTCAATGCAACAAGTGTCTGTAACTTTTTCTCTTTGTTTTTATTCCAGCAATTTCTCTTTAAAGTCCAGTGGGGAGGGGTGGACAGGTTCTGATGCCTTCAACAGCAGGAGCCGAGGCAAGTTGTAATCAACATATGTCCTGTGCGAGCTGCACGGCCGCGAATTAGCGGGACAAACCGCTCCTCGGTTCCAAAATACCCACCTGCTCGGGGGCCAGGCTGCAGCAAAGCCATCCACTACGTGGCTCCATCTGTCTGACAAACAGGCTGCACATTTGCTGAAAGCTGAATCATTTTGCCTCTATTTACTTCCTTTCTTTTCCCCCCTCTTCTCCCCCGCTCTTCTAATTGGGGCTGGTTTGAAAGGTGCAGACACCCACAAAAACAATGCAGCACAATGAGGCCACGGCTGACGTTCGTTAAACTGCTCCAACCGAAAACCCTCTGAGGCTGAGCGGGCAGAAAGGAGACAGACCTTGTCAGTCTCCAGTCAGAGCGGGAAAATTAAAAAAAAAATAAATTAGTCAGGCTACAAAACGGTGCAGAAAAATCCATTAGGGAAGCCTTGCGTTACAGTTAGAGGAAGTAGCTGCAACCAGGATGCTAAGGGTGCTGCAGCACATGGGTTCTGCTGGGAAAACCAGGGGAGAGGAAATGTCAGATGTTAAAAGTCCTGAGGACCAGCTCTCCAGCACCACTCAGCAAAGGGGCAGCACAGGGGAGACCGAAGCACCCTTGAGCCTGCCCCCAGCTCTGCTGCAGCTCTGTCAGGAGCTTTAAGGTATGGCCCCAACAATTAGATCAAGCACAGGCCTTGAGAACAGTCCTCAGACTGTACAAGAAAATATTGAAAATTGTGTGCATTGGCATTGGAGTGTCTAAGCAGGTGCAACCAGGAATGCCCAGCCTCTTGGAGGAGGTCTTCCCTTGGCATCCACAGCCAGGAATCGTCCTGACAGTCTTGTGGTCAGTAAAATTAGGATATTTCTATCCCTGCTGCAAAAAACCAAATGATGGCCAGCAGGCTGAATTGCCCCCAGTCTGGAAAGCACAGACTGCTGCATGGAGCTTTTAGGCCAGAACATACTGTGGTCATGAATTTCCTTCATCTAATCACTTAACCTCATTAAGGAAATGACCGATTTCTCCACTAATCAGACATCTCATTTCACTTACAAAGGAGAGTCTAAAAAAGGGAACTAATTGTGATTCTGAAAGACATTTTAGTAAAAACTTTCAACAATCTACCAGGCAGTAAAGACACATTATTTTCCCAGTAGTCTGGACTATCTCCATAGTAATCTGTTGTGTTTTCAGATAGACTACTCACAAAATGCATTAAAATTAGACTGCAGAAGCTATTTGCAAGGATTATCATTGGTAGAAGCACCAACTTTTTGGTGAGAGAGTGAAACATGGAGAATGAGTCAGGTTTCAAACAAGGTTTTGACAAGTCAAAAAGAGTGGTTCTGGGGAAAGCACCTACTCTTTACAGATGATGGTGAGATTTTTCTTCATTCTTTGCCACTGCCTCATTGGATCTCTCCCTAGCACGGCATAGCGAGGATCTGAAAGATGCATCAAGTTAATATTTAGGATAGGAAGACTGTGGGAGAACAAGGTTCACTACACATCTGAAAGTGAAGATACACGCAGCCAATACTGCTGCCAAATCCAGTAAATTTCTCTGTGGGTTGCACTGCTCAAACCTGGCTCAATGTCTTTAGAGGTGGAACTCTTCCATTCTTTCTGTCTATGATTCGCTCTTTTCCTTTGGCTTTGGAAACCCATATACTGACCTGCCCATCCAAGACAACCTTCTTTCCCCACAGATATCTCACCACTATGAGCAGCTTTGCCCCAGCCCCCCATGAGCCCCCATTGCCTGTCGGTCCCTCCTGATTCCCCCTCTCCAAGCAATGCAATTTATTGTTCAAGAGCCCAACAATTTACATGCCAAATTGCAGTTCAAAGTTTGCAGGAGTGGATTTCAACACCTGAAACGGTGCTTGGCCTTCTGCCAGATGAATTGCTGATACTCTTCTCCCAGTCTTTCTCCCACCTCCCACCCAAAAGGAGGTTGATGAATTCCCTGCATCCATGTGCCTGAGGGCAGAGCATCCCTGTCCTTGTCATGCACTGAACCACAACGGGGGGGGGGGGGGGGGGGG
>VWYP01019037.1:66465-144951 GCA_013400435.1 Pycnonotus jocosus | reverse complement strand
GGGGCAGGGTTTTGATATCAGTGTGGAAACAGGGAGGGCTTTCCAGGAACAATTCTATAGGAGTGTGTGTTGTGCAACCACTCACGTGCAATGACAAAGGGAGAGGTGCTGGTGCAGCTCATCCACTCGCAGTGCTCAGCCCTGGGGAGATTTTGTTTTATGGCTTCAGTGGGGAGAGTTCCCAGGCACTGATGTGTGTTTGGCAAGGGACCAGAAACAAAATGACTGACAAGGAGCCACAGGGTAGGGAGGAGGAAAGGGGCCCAGCCCTTTGTAAAAGGTCTGTGAAGCATCCCGACCCTGTTTCAGCCCAGCCCAAGGCCGCCAGTCCCTGTCCCAATGATGCTGTAGGGTGGCAGACCACAGCTCTTCATCACAAACACTGTGGAGCCAGGACAGTTATGGGGGCTGATGTCTTGTCCCATCCAGCTCTGTGTCTGGGCTGCCCCACTCCCTGGCTGGGGTCACCCAGCCCTTGCTCCCCAGCATTGATCTCCAAGCCTGAAACCCCATTTCATAGCTGAGCAGCGGGATGCAGCTGCCCCCGTGCTGGAACTCCACATCCCCCGTGGGGATCTGAGCTCAGATGGCACAACCCACCCAGCTGCCTCCCAAACCTGGAGCTTTCCACCTCCCTGCAGGGCAAATCTGACACCAGGGCAATGAGAGGTGGGCACACCACCCCAGGAAGCCCAGCACACGGTCAGAGGGATTAAAACAAGGGTAACAACAGGGGATGAGCCAAATTGCTGTGGCAGAGCCTGGATGTTTGCTGAAACATCACAACTTTTCATACCACTGTGCCCAGTTTCAGACAAAACTTTTCTCATTGCGTGGAAGATATGGGGATGGGAGGGAGGAGCAGGGTCACAGGCAGGGGAGCCACTCAGCCTGCTTTACGAAAGCCAGGGCACCACCTTGGGAATCCAGCACTCCTCCCCTAAACAAGAGGAGTTTGGGGGCATGCCATGGGGCCGAAGGTAAACTCTGAGCAGGCAAATGACAAAGCTCACCCCAAAGCGCCGCGGGCACACACAAGGGTCTGGCTAAGGAGCAGGCTCATGATACAAAGCCCAACCTCCAGCCTCAGCCGTGATCCAGCTGCCTTCCTGCGCCCCCCTCAATTTGCATAACTATCCATGGGAGGAGCGGGGCAGTCCCGCAGCCGAACAGCTGGCCATTGGCAAAATGGATTGTATCACCCTTTTGTCCTCATGTCTGGCTCACTCCGTTTGCATATTCAAGCTTTTTCCCCCGCCCGGGCATCTCCTGTGCCGGGAACTCGAGGTGGTCCCGGCTCAGCGCCTCGCCAGCAATTCAGTTTGTTCGGGTATACAAATATCCCGGTGAGGAGAATGGAAACAGATCCACTGGGACAGAGCCCTCACTGTGAGGGAAGCTGGGAGTGTGGAAATGGAGTTGGATGTTACCATTTGCAAGTGGATTTAGGAACAGGTGTAACTCTGAATACTGGAATCTGTGAAAACGCAGCACTACACAGATTAGAAAAAAAAAAAACCCCATACATTTTGAAGTTGCTCTTTTCCTGTCTGAGAGTTACTGCAACCATTCTGAACAGCTCTTGCTGTGCAAGACACATGTGTCATCAGTTCAAGGTCTAGACAGCTTTGTGTATGCACAAACAAGATGAACAGTCCCATGCTTTCCTGCCTGTGGGCTAAATTCACCTTCTTTTCCTCAAGGGCAATAGTTTTAGGAAAATTCTCTTGCCAAGAACTCAAAGAGATTGGTGGCTAAAGACTGTCCCAGCCATTCCCACTAGCCCTGAGTAAGGCTGACTTAAAGAAATTCCTTCCTTTAGAATGAATGTGTGTTTGAGACCAAAAATATGCTGGGTAGAATAACTTGCATTTGCTACAGTTCAAACATTGTGCCACAACCCTTTTGGTTTAAATTATGATTGCCTGTACTGGACTTTTTTTCTCCTATTAAAATGTTGCTATTTCTGTTGAATTCTGTGTGTTTTCCCTCTCTGTTTCTGTTACCATTTTCTCAGCTGCCTAGACAGACTCCAATATAACGACATTTGAAAGCAGAACATCCACATCAGACAGGCAAGTCAGACACATTTACCCTGCCCTATATGATAGGGAGGAGCTCCCAGATCAACAACATTTTTATTACAAGATCCTGATTTTAGAGTTGTTTGCAATGACTTAAAGGTTTTCAGGCAGAAGTTCTTCCATGACAGGTATTTGCTTTGGATTAATTCCTTACACTTGTTGAAAAAAAGCTAAATTGGTTCAACATCAAAACTAAAACAAACCACCAACCATCTAGGTGAGAAGCCTTAGCCTCTATAGGGACTCATGTTCCTGTGATCATCACAACACTCATGTCACAAATCAGCATTTGTGATTCCAATAAAGTTTCATTCGATTTTGACCTTTCCTTTAAGGTGGAGAAACACAGCAGTTTGTAAACTCTTATTTGAGATTGGAAATTTCAGCATCTCAGCTCTCTAAACATTTCACATGGGATGGGCACACACCTGATGTCCTAGGTCTCCCTCACTGCCCAGGCAGTCCACACAATCACCCAAATCCACCCAAAAAATCAGCTCTGAACACAATTTTCCAGACTGAGAGAGGATCATGGATGTAATTGAGCAGTATAGAGGATAGAATAGAATGATGGGGATGAGGAGACACTAGGGATGCTTATGAGTCAGAGGGGAAAACCAGAACTAGATCATCTTGTAATAGCCAGACTAAATTCCAGAGTAAATCCTATGCTCCCTAGGCATGGATATTGCTTTCTTGGCAAGTAAAAAGCTATGAAGACATCTGCAAAACATGTATCTTATTTCCTCTCTGGTGGATCCATTCTATCACACAACAAATGCAGCAATCTTAGGCTGTATGCTTGCATAGAGACTGACTCTGATGTGGGCCACACAGAATAACAGAGAGTCATTTGGGTTGGAAAAAACCTCCAAGGTCATTGAGTCCAACCTTCTGACCAACCACCACCTTGTCAACTGGACCACAGCACTGACTGCCATGTTCAGTCATCTCTTGGACAGCTTCAGGGACAGCGACTCCACCACCTCCCTGGGCAGTCTGTTCCAAGGCTTAACAACTCTTTTTATGAAGAAATTTTCCCTGACGTCCAAACTGAAGCTCCCCTGGAGCAGCTTGAGGCTCTGTCCTCTCATCCTCTCACTGGTTGTCTGGGAGAAGAGGGTGGTCCCCACCTGGGCTCCGACCTCCTTAGAGGGAGTTGTAGAGTGACAAGGTTACTTTACAGCCTCTTTTTCTCCAGGTTTTTTCTCTCCAGCTCCCTCAGCTGCTCCTCATAGGACTTACAAAGGTCATGACAATGCTGATGACCAAATCTGGACAATTAGCATATTCTCCTATCTTGTTTCAGTGGAAGATTTATATCGCATAATGTTTTCAAAACTGTGCTAGAGGTAGATGAACATTGAAAAGTCCCTCAGAATTAGCAGAGTCAAGGCTGCCTACAGACTCACAGTTTGCTCTTGTGCACCTTTCTGCATTATGCAAGATTGCCATTCATGTAACAACATGCTGCATTTTCCATGGGAACACAGTGCATGGAAACAGCTTTGGGAGAACAAAGCAGAGACATGCAGAAAAATCACAAGCGAGGGCTACAGCTCTGACCTTTTCCTTGCTGTACCCACTTCATCATGAGCTCTCACGCTTCCAGAAACCTGTTCAGTGTCCCAAACCCTCACCTGATGCAAAGCAGCTGTAAGATAAAGCAAGGAAGAGAGAAGAAAAAAAAAAAATAGAGCTGGGGCAGCTGAACCTCATCCCAGCCCATACCTGAGTGTTCTGGGAGTACATCCTCACATCCTCATTCCACACTGCTGCAGGGAGGAGTTCAGCCAGGTTTGTTTGGGAAAGTGGGACTCAAGTTTTGAGTACTCTACAGAATAGCCCTCACCTGCAATTCATATCACTGCTCACATCACACAAGATTACCTGAATGAGGAGACCACAGCTCTCAGTCCAAACTGAGGCATCATGAAATATTTAAACTTATGGTTTGGGTTTTCAAGAGTTTAAGAAATGAAATGCTGTTCCAAGGAAGTTTTAAACTTGTTTCATGGAGTTTATGCCATACTTCCCTGGCTGAAAGCACTAAAACAGCATAGATCTCAAAGGCATTTTACAACAGCAAAAATCCATAAAAGCAGTACTGCTGATGGGTCCAAGAAGCTGCAGATAGTGAAAGCAGCCTCATTTTCTCCTAGTAAATACCCAGCATTTCAGTATGCCAGTGACTATTGTGATGACCAGATGGTGGTGGGAGCAGTAAGCTGGATGATGTTAACTACACACTAACTCCAAAAACAACTGATGTCCAAACTCACTTTGAAAACACACCGAGATGGGCTGCTCAGCATATGGCAGCAATGCTCCACTGGAACTGCATTTTGTGTCCTTTAAACAACTAACAAGCCCCACCAAGGGGTGCAAGGACAAGCAGCCACAGCAAGCAGGGCCCCAGATCCCAACTATTTGATGCTCATCCCTTCATAATGGCAATAAAAATGTGCCGAGATGTGGTGGAAGTGTCAGCCTGCAGCTCCTGTACCAGGTCCAGGTAAGGTGAGCGTGTGTAACACATGCTACCAGCACAGCTGAGTCCTCTTCTAATGACGAGACCTTGAAGGAAACATCCCAAATGATCTGCTGAGCAGCACTGGATGATTCCTAATGAAAGGATGAGCCCTGCTGTGAGAGCCCACTGTGCAAGCACACAGATCTAGACTCGGGTACTTTTCAAAACAAACAATATGTCGTTTGCAAAATAAACACAGTGAACAGATTGAGAAAAATTATTCTGGCATCTGCCGACCTCCACTGAGGGCTTTCCAACAAACCTGTGGGTTTTCAGAGGAACTGCAGTGGCCATCTTTACACCAACAGGTAAGCAACAACTTCACCTGTGATTTGAAAGCAAAGGTAAATTCACTAAGCACCACTCCTCAGAATGGACCTGCATATACAGAAGCACATATTTATGTTTTTCTGAGAGATGATTTAGCCCAGCATTACACCATAGAGGCCTATATTCTAACAATGTCTGCTCTGAGCAGGATCCACAGATCCCAAATGAACCATGCATGGGAGCTCCTTCCTTTCTGCTCCAGAGTGCTCTCCTCACCATCTTATTTTCAGCTTCTCTTCCTCAAGCAGTTATTTACCTTGAAATTTCAAGGCTTGCTTGGAGATGCAAGCTGCACAGATCCAAAGGAAAATAGGACAGGATCCAGAGGAAAAGGACTGTGGACAGTCAGCCAGCTATGTCCCCTGCCCCAAAGCAAGCTGTAACACAGCTATTGCTGCTGACAAATGCTTGCTCTTAACAGATCTCCATTTGTGGAAAGGCTACTACTGGCTCCCCACACATCTGTTCAGTGACACTCTACCTTTTTTTTATATTTGGCCTTAGAAGAAACTACTACTCATCTTAGCTACAATTTAAGCACCATCGACCATAGATTTCAAGCTCAGTCCTTCCACTGCATCCTCACAAGTGCCTTTTCCCACATTTTCAAGGTATCAGTCACGCCACGCTCCACTGCACTTTCCTGCCCTATGTGCAGTGTCTCAAGTTGCATCTCCAAAGTACAGGATTATCTTGAATCTCACCAAATGCACCACCATTTGTGAATCCCAGCCAGAAGTTTATCTACCACCAGCAGGACCAGCTTTATCTGTAAGAGTGCTTACAAGCTATCACAACTCTGAATTCGTGCAGTTGTTTTACCCCACCTAAATTTAGTGCCTTGCTACAAAGGATCTTGTCTTTCCCCACCATCTCCTCCCTGCTGCAACCATTTCTACAAGTCGCCAAGATTACTTTGAATTCTAATGCTATCTTATCTTTCACATCTGTCCAGCTTCCTGTTGACTGTAGATTTAACGTGCATACTATTTTGTTATCCAGGTTGTAATAAAAATGAAAGATAAGTGACCTAGAGTAACTCCCTCAGCCCCCTGCAACACAGCCTTCCGTTCTGACACTGGGTGCAAGATGGAAGGAAACCACTCCCAGAGCAGAGCTGCTTACAGCCCACTCAGCTGCTTCCAAGCACAATTCAGTCTCTGAAACCACACTTTCTCTTCTTGCAAACCATCCTCTGTTTGCCCAACAGCCACTACACCATCCTAAAAGCAAATACAAAGGTGCCACGTTCCTCATCTGTGATTTTGTTTTAGAGCAGACTTCAGATCTCATGGGGCAGATGCTAAGTCCAAGCCTGCCCCATCCAAAGGAAGTTTCAACCAACAATTCCTTTTGCTGTTGGCTCTCAGGGGAGATTGCATTGGAATCTGCAGACAAAGTGCACAGATTCCTTCCAGCAGATTTCTTCATTTGCCAGTGTCACCGCACAGCTGTTCAACTGCTTATTTTCCTGTCACCGACTAACACAAGCCTAAACTAGATAATTACTACTTCCTACTGTCATGAAATTCATTTTTCAGTATCCAAACCCACTCGTTTCTGTTTGTTTCCATGAAAGGGCTATTTAGAGTTTTAACAGCTGGCTTAGCAGGAGACTGAGTCCTGTGTTACCATGAGCAAATATATCTGAGACTTCCCTTGGGAAACCCCTTCCTACTCTAAGGATCGGGGTAGGAATGTGGCTTTGTGTTGACTGAAAACAGCACACCTACAAAAGCAACTCATCAACACCACAGGCAGGCTGTATTTCAAAGCTTGAACAAATATTATCTGGTTGTCTACCCTTGCCTTTGCTTTATCACCATCTTATTGATAGCTTCAGCTCTTGTTATTTTTTCATTGACAATGCACATCTTAACCTCCTTCTATCTGTGTCCTCTGAGGCATTTTCTTCTTTTACTTCTTCCAGCAGCTTGTCTTCCTTAGGGGAGGAAGAGCTAAATGGATTGCCACATTAGCTTTCTTATTCCATGCCATTACACTTTTAACTAGTGCTTGCAAATAGGTAAATTAGCTTTTAAGTGATCCCAGTTGTACCATTGGCCTTTGCTACAATCCTGCATTAAAGCTGATTCACTTTTACTTACCTCTATTGCTCAATTAAGAATACACAGAGAGGAAAAGCAGTTCTGCAGCCAGCAGCTGCAGTCCAGGAGTGAGCTGGGTTGTTCCATTACCCAGAGTGTCTCATCACCACACTGCAGCACTTTTCCCACCTACCCATGAGGGAATGGGCTGTACCTCCTCACTGTTTCTGGAGGAAGCACCAAGAACAGTGATCCTCCATCACACCAGATTATTCCAAATGGGTTCATGTGCCAGCACCTGTCTGCTCTGTGCTGCCCCAAAGCAAGCATCTGCAGGGTGAAGCACTCCGAACAGGAGCTTCTGGAGGAACTCAAGTCTTTGCTCCAACAGTAACTCCTTTATTTACTCATCTAGAAAAAGGAGAATGATTTCCATCAACAGTGAGCAGCGTCACTGCTCCCACACAATATGCAGTAACACACCAAGAACCTGGCAAGTCTCTGCAGTGTTCTTGCACCTTACTACGCACACATGCCAGTATCAATAGTACAGTATCATTGCCACTTGCAGTGGAAGCCCTAAAAGGAAAAAGAAAAATGTTTAGAGCATCTTACTGAATACCCTTTCAAAATTTGTTTAGAGTCTGAGTTATGTGCACTTGTTCAGTAATTAAGGGCCAATCCCTTTATGATCAAAGGCTGACCCCAACCACACGGCTGGATCCTGTACCATACTGTGCCACAGCCCTTGACACATCCCTCATGGTATTTTTTTCATATTTTAATCACATTCCATTACCTGGCTGGTTGCTGTATTTTGGTTTTACGGCACAAGTTCCAGTAGAAGTTGGCTCATTTAAGCACACTAACATAATGGACTCAAATGCCATTATCTAAGCTCCCTATTCCTATCCCAATTAACACCATTTTGAGATCAATTTCCCTCTTGTTGAGGAAGTTCCTTATTGTTGCTGAACTAAAAAATAAGTATGTGTTGCAATAATCTGCAATGAGTGCAGTATGACATTTGAGATGATTCCAGTGTATGTAATCATTGAGACACTTCTGGGATCCAGCATGAGTTATTCTGCAGCTCTCCAGACAAACCTGACGTCACTTTTGTTTCAGATGACCAGAAATCTGCCCTTCCCCTCCACCAAATTCCACACATAAGTATCACATTACAGAATCTACCACATTTTTCACCAGTAAAATCCATGAACAGACACGAATGCAAAGCAAAATGTCATTTTATTTAATTCAAGGACTATTTTCCTTCTAGTATTGCTGAAGGGATCACCTCCTGGGGAATTGATCATTACAAAGTCCCTGTCTAAAAGTTCAAGTGCTCTTCTTGTACATTCTTTTGAAACACAGAAAACGTAATGACCAAGTAGGTGGGCAGCTACTTGCAGTTTTAGCCCACCTAAATTAGCATTGCTTCAGGCTAGAAAACAATTCAAGTAGTAAAATAATGAAAAACGTTAACCTTTAAGGTCACTACCATATTTTGATCAAAAAGTCCTGAATGTATGAAAACAACATTTGTACATGTTATGAAGTTGTTTTTTAACCAGACACTGTCAAAGATGGCAGTAAAGTATTTTGGACCAGTTGTCAACCAGATATTTAAGAGTTCTATCTGAAGGTTTATTACCAATTTCATAATGCAATTCACTTCTCACATTAAGCTCTTTAACAAAAGCAACATAGACCTGCACCAGAATCACTGTAGACAGATTCAGTTTTATAGAATGCCCTTCTGAAAATTCATTTCAAAATAGAGATGCTTTTTCTCCAGAACTGTAAAAGCCATAAAAATGCAAAATATTTGTTAGGAAATTTTTAATCAAAATTATTCCTTAATGTTCAAAATAACATTTAACCTCCTGCTTTTTTGTTGTTGTTGTCATCCACATATTGACCAATAGACTAAACAGGTAACAATGGTTCACGTTTTTTCCCCCACCTGAAACATTTCTTCTAACACAGGCCCAAAGATAGGCAATACAGAGATTCAGGGACATGGATTATGCATGGCAAAGGTAATCCTCTATCACTTTAATTTAGAACAATTCTGATTCTAGCACACAACTTGGAGTCTCAGTTGTTTTCGATCTGCTCTAGGTCCAAGTCCCCACAGTCTAGAGGGAAGATTCCTTCTTCAGTGCTCTCACAATCACTCGTGTCCTCGTCGCTTTCACACACCGCGTCTGCTTGCTTATAATCTCTTGCTTTGAAGCTACGCTGGCATGGCCCGTGGTGCCTCCCTTCATCCAGCTGCTCCTTCATCGGGCTGGAGCCAGGGGTGATGATGTTCATAAGATCATTTGAGTCACATGGGGATGACACAATTGTCTTCATTTGTGTGTCATCATCATCATCTTCATAGTCAAGGGAGCAAAGACTTTTGGAATTTTTTAAAGTCTGCAATAAAAAGAAAAAAAAAAAAAAAGAGAAACCATGACTACATTAACCATGACTGGACAAGAGGAACAGAAGAAATTCTTGAAATTCTTAAATGGTTTGAGTGTATGTACTCAAGAGTGCCACGTGTTTAAAGTAATCCTGGAAATGAGAGGCATGAAGAAAGAGGAAGAATGGTATTTACTTACTACAGTCAGGCTTTGCATGGATATTTTACCTAGATTCCCATTTGTGAGAAAAACAGTCCCCTTTTTTATGCAGGAAGATCCAAAAATGTACCCTTGGCCAACTACATGAGGAAAGAGAGACATCCACCCAGTTTGCTGTATTGGGTTTCTGGCAAATCCAGAGCAGAGCATTTGGTGACACCAGTATTTAGGTCAGACAGCTGCACTGCAGCCCGGTCAACAATTAATTTCCCCTGCAGAGAATGAATCCTCAGGCGTCACCTCAGTGAGAATGCCAAGACAACTGGCACATTTGGGTAATCCCAAACAGAAGAAACCCAAGCCTCTACTGGGAGCGTCTTGCTCCAGGAGTCAGCTTTGTATTTCAGCTGGGTACTGTCTGAGCAAGAGCTCAGGAGCAATTCTGTTTAAATTCAAAGGATATTAAAACTAGAGGGGCACTAATCTTTATTTGTACAATGGCAAAAGAAAAGAAACACTCAGTAAATGTGCTACCTCTGTACCAGAGATAAAAGAAAAATGCCTAAGCTCCTCATGAAGCTGTAAAGGATCCTTGGCTAGAATCCAGAAAGCATTTAAGAAAAAACAAATATACAGAGAGCAGAACTTAAATTTTAACAAGTGAGAAACTTCCAAATTGTGCCTCATGCAAGCACCCAGTGAGAGGAAGGTGAAATAGCCAGGGCTCCTCTGAGAGGTGGTGCAAGACAGAACAATGTCACACTCATTTTCAGTCTCTCACTGGTTAAGTGACTCCAGTCTCATACATGGCAATCATTGTATTACAAGGAGATCCACAGGGAACAAGACCAACTTTCACACCCATTTCCAGCTTCCTCCCCCAATTTGTCATTTCTTAAGTATTTTATATTTGTTTATTTGAAAAGGGAACATTGCAACATTGCTAGTATGCTGTATTCCAGATGCTCTTCCAGAGAGCAGTGTAATGGTTCCTATTTCACCAGTGCACATCAGCACCCACATAAGGGGCTTACAGGATCTCTGGGTACTTTTTCAACAAAGCTTCACAAATTCAGAAGAAAGTTGAATTAGCCTTGTCTGTATACAGCTGGTTAAAAGAGGAAAGCTCACTAGGGTGAGGGGATTAGCCTGATCCCTTAGAGGTTGAGGTTACATATGGAACACCTTGCAGACAATCCCACTGCCATGCTGCAAGGTCACACAGGTCCTTGGACATGGCTACATCAAATCTACACAGAAAGGTCACTGGAGGGAAAGCTCAGGTAAAGGTAACAAACAGAGCACTCAATGTTTAGGGCTCAGTCACAGCACAGGCAGGTGAGGGTGATCAGCAGCACTGGGATGGGATGGTGGCCCCATCACTGGTACCCCTCCAGCATTCCCCAAGCCTGCACCACAATAAACACACCAATGCAACACATTTCTCTACTGATCAGAGGTTTGTTTTGCTCTTTCCCTGCTCAAACAGCTTTCATATCTCACAATACACATGAGATAATTAGTTAATAAGTCCTACATTTCTGGCCAGGAAGATCCATATGGGATAATCTCATTTGTTTGAACAGAAACAAGACCTCATCTAAGAGCTGGTTTACGTAACTCCAAGGCTTGCATCTGAAGATGAGCTCTCAGAAAAAAAATTACTGCTGGTCATAGCTCTGTCAGGAGGAATTCAAAGTCTTTGTTAGCTGTGGTTAAAGCCCATATCCAACTTTGCATGTGACTAACACCAACAAGAAAAAGAAACTTGCATGATCAAAAAGATTGCTATTTTCAAATTTCACTCTCCTGTGAAAACAGCTTTGGTATAATATACATTCCTGTTTCCAAGATGCTCCTTTACAGCTCATGGCTAGAAACATTTGAGTTTCTTTCTATGACCAACAGGTACCAATTTCTCTCATATTTACTTAAAAGCAAACCAGTACATTTTTAAAGTAAAAAAAAAATTAAAGTATATTTTAATCCTAAGTCTATCTCATTGCTTTGAAAAACACAACAATGTGTGTTCTATCTCCATATAGGGGACAATATTTTCAGTTCTTTAAACTTATAGTAGGTACTGGGAGGGAAAGGAACCAAATAAAGAGAAGCTTTGAAAGTTCTGCTTTCAATGCTTTAGAAAGGAATTCCTGAGTCCCCCTTCAAAATATCTTTTATTCAATTTACTGCTAGAAATTAATCCAACCACACAGCTGTCTTTCTAGAAGGTTTGTGTACATAAATGGAAAATTGCCTGTTAGCTGTACTGTGCTGAAACCACTTGAATGGGAACTTTTAGCCGGTTTCAACACAACAGCAAGTGCATTCAACTGGTTCTTTGTTCACCCACTTGTCACAACCTCACCAAACTAAAAATAGGTGGATTTATTATCTCGCAGCACAATCCAGCTCCTTTCACAAAGCAAAAGGTAGAAATTGCAATGCATTCAGGCCTTCTGAACTGCAGCTTTCCATGTTACACTGGTACAGTACCACACCTTTCAAGAACAATTGGGCTCAGTGGGGAGCCTGCGAGTACTTGCTCAATGGTCCTCATTTTATAAAGGATGCTGGACTAGCAAGACAAAAGAGTCCACAGTTGGCAATGGATAGAACTCAATCAGCTAGAAGTATTCTTTTGTGTGATGGAAAAAAAGGAGAAAAAAAAAAAGAACCTCAGTTTTAAAAGAAGTGAGGCGATAAAATGTCTGAATATTAAGAAAAAAACCCCAACTTTGTACCAAAAACAATGGTGGGGAAGGAAATAAAAGAAATCTCTCTAGACCCTTGCCATACAAAGCAAACAAGAAAGGCCCAGAGCAGTTTGAAAGGAAGCTAATGTCTGTACTCTTTATTAAACCTTCAGTTCAGAAACCTGTAATACATCACTTTCCAAATATAAGAAGCAATAAAAAGGTTGTTTTTGTTTTACTAACAAAACTAGAGCATTTGCTACAGTAGTCAAGGGAAAAAATAAGACACTCATGTGCATGAAAACCTAGTGTATAATGGGAGCAGCAGTTCTCATGCTTCTCCCCCAAGCCCCCATCATCCTCCAAAAGTCCACCCCTTGGCTTTGAGTGGGGGTGAAGATCCAGCTGCTCTGAAGAGGTGCAGCTGCAGCAGCTGGCACACACTGAGGAGCAGAGGAAGCCTGAAACCACCACCACCCCTCAGCCCATCCTATCACATTCTCAGCACCGGTTATCACCTCGGGATGGGCTGCTCCCTGAAGTCACAGGCTTAGGAAGAGAGGAAATTCATCAGACTAATCAGACTGGTTGTTTGGCTTGCTTCCTGCCCCATCCTGAGACTTTGGCTACGATGGCACAAGAGATTCTGCTTTAAGACTGGCACACAAGATTTCTTGACTGTTAAAGTCTCTCTAGCAGGAATATGAAACACATTGATGGTGCAATGGTCCTCATGATGAGGAGATTCTGGAGTACCAGCATTTAATCCAAGAGCAAAACACTGAAGTAGCAGAACCCAAGCATGGAGCAACAGGTGGCTTTTTTGCTCCTTCCCTGTATCTAGCCAGTGGATGGAGATGGGGCAAGTTAGATGAGCTGCACTTCTCCCTTCAAGAGCTTCTTTATTCTTATGGGTCATTCCCTTACTTCACTTCCTTGAATTACATTTCCTGTAGATTAGTGAAACTGGCTCAAAAAACGCCTTTACTGATGATGGTAACTCATAGTTAAACTTCAGATCAGAAGCATCACAAACAGCACAATGCATTCGTGTCTCAGAGACCAACCTGTCCCCAAAGAGGTCACAGCTGAGTCTAAGCAACAACGAAACTCAACCATGGTCCAATTTTGTTATCTGAAGAGATTCCGTTCAGTGAAGCTAAGGGGGAGGCTTAAGGAAGGACTTTAAAAGAACTGACACAAAAGCTTGGTGCTGAGCAGCTCGGTCACACTGAGAACAAACCATCACCTGGCTGACAACACATCCAACCACACACAGATGTGCAGGGTGTCTCTCCCTGTAAACTGAATTTTCATTTCATGTACCTAGTTACTTACATTAATACCTTCACCTGTGACGATTCAAGGTGCAGATATGTACAGTGTCTACTGTGAATGGTTAGAAATGCCAACTGGTGTACAGATTAAAAAATATCCCATCACAGTCCTAATCCCTGCATCTTCTACTATGCATGAAGTGAAAAATAGTAAGAAAAAATGCTATGTTTATGTAACAAGCTATTAATCTTTCTGTAGAGTAAATCTCTTGACATTTGACTCTGCCTTTTCTGTCTTGAATTGCACTGAGCATTTTGTGAACACTCCAGTGTTTGCAGATAACCTTTGCTTTCAAGAAACTTGCAGCTGAGTAGAAATGCTGCTTCACTGGTACAAAGTGGTGCTGACAGGAGGAAAACAATATAGTGTTCTCCACAATGTTATATGCTTGAGGATTGGTAATGCACTAGAAGTTAAAACCCAAGGTTAAGTGGCAAAGAATCTCTCCCTGTTCAAACAGAAAATGAAAAGGTATAGAAATACATTAGATTCTATTATTCAAGTGACTTGGAAAATACTTCAGGTCCAAAACCACTGCAGATTTTCAAGTTATGCATTTGAAACAAATCAAAAGAGCCATAATTATTTTTCTTGTACCAGGCTGAAAAACAAGTAGTGAACAAATACAATTCTAGTTACATATTATGTGGGAACCATCAAATCCCAAGAAAATCCCTGACACCTTCATGGGCAAAATCAAATCTGTTCAAATTTCTTTGGGAACCAAGGATGTTGTTCTATTTTTATAAAAAGATAAGTTATCCCTCGCTCAAACTACGACACCTGGAAATTTAACATGTGCTTTTACATAATAAAACAGCAATGGTTACATCATCATCTATAGGTAGTAATCAAAAAAGGACTGGAATACCGGATATGAATGGGAAAGAGCAAACAGCCTCTACCATTCTGCCACGTAATTAGACATTGAACTATAATAACCATTTCTTCCAGCAGAGAAAGAATTACTGCTGCAATTCTTCTAGTCAAATAAGGTAAAACTCTATTTGCAATGCCAAAGACCCAGTTAAAAATCAATACAAGCTGACAGCAATACACAGCAATATGTCTACATCTTGAAATGACAATTGTTCAGTGCTTTGTCTCTGCAGTATCTTCAAAGATTATTTCAATTTTGTAGATGTAGGTGCCCAGGAAGGGAAGGAAACTGTCATCAACTCATTTCACATCAGATGCTAAGCAGCATCATGATGTAACAGGCTTTCATCTCCCACTAGCCAGACTGTTCTAGATTCAAGTGTGCAGTTTTATGGTGTAGTCTACCATGAAAGTTGATCTATTTATTGGCCTAGATATTTATGCTCATATTCTAAATTGTGCCACAGTGTCCCTATTTGTTTATAAGCTGCAAAAAGCTGTGATTTAATTTGGCTATTTAGTGCTATTAGTTGAAAAAAAAATAATATGACAGAAATATTTAGGTTAAATGCTGAATTTATCTGATTATGCTCAGATATGCAGAATACCAGGCTCATTGTGTGAAGTAACTGAGAGAAACAACTATAACAGTTAAAGTCTCCAAGTGAAAAAATAAAATGGACAAAGACTGGGGGGGACAGGAGGGGATATCAGGGTCCAGTTCCCTGACTGAACATCACTGCACCCACAAAGGGTCCCCAGCACTGGGGAGGACATTTCAGAACTCTGGCACTGCAGCCCTCAGAGCTGTAAAGCAGCCTACTCGCTCAGCTAGAAAACTTGTAGGACCCAGTTAACATCACTGCTATCACACCACAACCCCAACAGTCAAATTGGAGGCATGGCAGATCCCAAANAGTTCCCTGACTGAACATCACTGCACCCACAAAGGGTCCCCAGCACTGGGGAGGACATTTCAGAACTCTGGCACTGCAGCCCTCAGAGCTGTAAAGCAGCCTACTCGCTCAGCTAGAAAACTTGTAGGACCCAGTTAACATCACTGCTATCACACCATAACCCCAACGGCCAAGGGAGGCATGGCAGATCCCAAGTACATCAGGGATTACAAATACCATGGATTGAGTTTAACCCAAATACCTACTCGCCCCTGCCCAAACTCAGACTTGAAAATCATCCATCACAGGCACTGCATGTACAATAGTAAATTTCACACTCGAACTAAATATCTTCTCAAACAAAGCATCTTTTCCTTTTAGTGGTTTGCAAAGATGATCTGAACAATTGAGAGCATCCCCAGCCTCCATCAGAGCTATCAACTCACCCCCCCTCTCCTGCTTACAGAGTACACACACTCAGTAAAGTTCCAACATTAAGTAACACAAGAAACTAAGGAATTTAAACAGATTAAAGAAAAAATTGTCGGCCTATAAGTATTTAAAATTAATTTAAGCAGCCAAACCACTACTGTCATTTTGTCATTGTTCCTCGAAAAATTAAATTTTGATCAGATGGGGCAATTTAGTGCAGGAAACTCAGTGCTGGGGTTTAGCAGCTTCTGCAAGTTCAGGACCATTCATCTCAGGGGTTAACTTTTGTTTGCTTTTAAAAACAAATTGAAAGCTAAGCAAGTTAATGCGGTACTTAATGTAATACAGTCAAGACTATGATTCAACACTACTGCTAACATGGAAAGGGTGAACTACATAGCAATTTCCCCCTTTATAAAGCCCAGACCAACATTAAACCACATTTTTAAAAGTTTACAGTATTTTAGTCAAGATGTTAGCCTCTTAGATTTTCTAATTCAGTGGATTTGTGAACTGCAACCTTTTACCTTCCCTAAGTATAAATCACACAAGTTTTTTATTGTAAGAATGTGGAATTACACTCTACAAACATCAGGCCTACCTATTTCACCTGCATGTAATTAAGCAGAGAAAGTTTCAGCTATTCTTAGGACCAGTCCAGCAGGCACCTACAGATGCTATGAATTATGCCATTAGCTACAACAGAGGGGGCTCACACAGAGGATTTAATCCTTCTGAAGTGCCTAATAATCAATACAGTGCCAAAGTGGAACACAGTGACATTGCTTTGTTCAGCTGCATAACACAGTACAAAAGGCTTGGGCCAAGGAGAAGGAGGTTTAAGCCAAATAGGACAATTCCTAGATACAGCAGCAATGTTCATCTGAAATGCACCCATGCATTAAAACAGAGGTTTCTTCAAAGGCAAAGAAGCACCAAAGAAAAAATATTATTCCAAAGGGCACTGAAAGAGCAGGGAGAGGGCCTGGGTGATGGATTCTTGCTCTGGTATTGCGTCAGCAACAGCTGTGGTCAGGGGTCTCTGCAGTACCATAGAAATTCTTCTGCCTTAGGGTAAACCACTGTCTTTGCACACCTTCATCCAGATTATTCTCCTACTCACTGCTTGACCCTAAGCACATCTCTGTTATGGACAGTGAATTTATTCACCTTATGGACAAACTGAAGAGCTGGACAATACAGAACTGGGCCTGTTCTATGCTTGAGCTGCATAAGCTCAAGAGGCTTTGGTCTGGCAAATCCAATCAGCCAACAGCACTAATGAGCAATAGTGTGATGAACAAACAGCTGCACCACTTGTGTGCATACAGGGATGATAAACACATCTGGTTTTGTAGTAGAAGTACACAGAGGGAAACAATGTAAGCACATGCTCTCTCCCAGCAGAAGTGATTCATGCTTTGCCAGACTCATTGCCTCTTTTCCTATTCAAGCACTATTACCTTTCCTTTCAGAAAGAAAACAGGCTACAGAAACAAGAAACAAACTGTGTATTACCATCTTCCATAGTAATATGATGAAATAATTTTACAAACACTTAATTTAAATCAAATCTAATTAATACAGATGAAAGATGCATCTATTTTTCCACATTTTAGACTGGGAAATAAGAAAGCACGCACACATCATTAACATGAGCTACACACACAGCCCTGAACAGAAACGCAGGCACAAAAGGAGCAGCACAAGAAAACTGCTTAACAAGACTATGATTGCTTGCAGTACCATCTCCCAGTGTTCCGCATTCAGGATCCAAAAACAAAGACCACCCTGGGTAGTCAAAGCCTTCTGATGTATTATTCCTCTGACAGAGGAATTAACAGACTACAATCAGCTCTGAA
This sequence comes from Pycnonotus jocosus, assembly GCA_013400435.1. NCBI lineage: Eukaryota > Metazoa > Chordata > Aves > Passeriformes > Pycnonotidae > Pycnonotus > Pycnonotus jocosus. The sequence continues at coordinate 127,277 of VWYP01019037.1, read as the reverse complement.
ACAACATAAACAAAAAAGTTACCTCCAACCCCAGGAGTTTTAATAAGTTTCTCAGTTTCTAACTCGATACATTTAGACAAGAAGAGGAAAAGCTGTACCTGTGCTCCCACAAAGCTCCAAATAAGAAGTGACATTTCAAAGTTTGCTTTGCCATGCCAAACTCTGCTCTCAAGTAACAAGGTTTAAGTTGACTGATTATGCACTGGAGTAACACAGGACAGGATTTGACCCTTGTGGCTTCAAAACATGACCATACTGGCTTCATTTCCTGCCATTTATGTGTCATCTATTTTTATAGAGAAGTTCTATTCCTGAGAAGTTTAGCCAAGGTCTTATTCCTTCATGACTTTGCTATGAGCTGCAAACAATTACTTTAACAACTGAATCACATATGCACCGATTGCTGCAGTGTACATCCATATACCAACTTCTCTTAACATTCCTGCATGTTCTCTTTTTTTCATTTTATTTTCATCCACAGATCCAATATTAAGTTGATATGATGGGTCAAACTTAGGAGAGATTAGACAAGTAAACTCCAAATCCTGATTCCAATGTTACCCTCATTAGTTACTGACAGATGTCAGACTCACCTATATTATTGGGTTATGCTGGAACTCCATCATAACTAGCATTTTAAGGGATTCTATAATTGGGCCATAAAGTTCAATTCTGCCAGGAGAGGGGGATGAGGGAAAAAAAGGGAAAACTACCCCATCAGCTTAGGAACAGTTCCCCTTCTTCAAACCAATTTTCCACTACAGAAATACTTGTCCAAAACAAAGCCCTAAGATCTTGTTATGCAAGTGCACAGAGGGACACATGGGCACAGACTCACACAGACAAAGCACAAGTGCTGCTATGAACCTTTTGCTCAGCTCAATGCAAACCCCACAATTTAACAGTGAATTCCTCCAAGAGCATTAATTTAAACTGTAGGTGGACCTTTACCACTCATTATTTCCAGGGACAAGTTAAATTGAACACAATGCATTTGTTTGAGAAGAACAGAATTAGTACCAGAGACTGAAGGTGAACTGTGCAAAGACTGCATTTTTCTAGCTCAGTATCTGATTTTGGATTATTTCAACCTTTTTGAAATCATGTGGCTCAGGAAGTGTTCCTGACATTAAGTGACAAGACTGCTATATATTTTTAATATTAAGTCAAATTGTACTACAACTTCTGTTTGATAAATAAAATTCAGACAAGCTTGTTTATTGGTTCAAATACCAAAGCTGACAACATGTCAGCAGTTGATGCTCAGTATGTTTTTTTAAAAAGTCAGGAAACCATATATGTGGTCCTTTATCCTTCAGTGTAATACATGTTTTAAACACATCACACCAAGTCAGAGGAGAAGCAAAGTATATGCAACTTGTGTAAGGCAGAGTCAACATTCATATTCCTAAAACAGTGAGGTAACACTAAACTGAGCTCAGCCTCTCACTGTGTGGCCTCAGTTTTCCTCTGTTGTGCAGTAAACCCAGAGTTTGCATGAAAAAGTTGCAACATTAGAAAACTGTACATTCAGTTATTACATGTGCTCTGTTTTAAAGATGAGGATCTGTTTATGCTACCCGAGCTTGCAAACTTCCTAGCACACCATGAAGGCCTTTTGAGTTTTAGTCACATGGCTACTAATATAATGAAAACTGAAATCAGGAAACTCGTCAGTAGTGTCATTTATTTACAATTCATTTTCTGCTAATATTTAAGTTTTCTTGCAAAGCACATGCCATCAGAACAAAAATAAACAAGTACTTTCAAATATAGAAACAGATGAGGTATTTGATTATCTGCAGCTCACCTTAACACTAAACCATCACCTCCCAAATCACTTTTGCAGAAAACACCTTCTTATTAATTATATTCCATTAGCAGTTGTACCTAACAGCAACTTAAGAACAGAACAAACTTCTCTTCAATTTGTCTGTACCTGAAAAAAATGTAAACAAGTCAATATTTCCCACCCTAATGGAAAAATTAACATCATTAAGTGATGAAATGCCAACCAGTTCATTTTCACAGGCTTGATATCTGTTCTGCTTCTATCACACCTATGCACCAGTGCATACATGCAGCAGGAATTGATCAATGCAATGCAAGACAAACGAAAGGCCAAGTGACAGTTAAATTTAAGACTTTTCTAAGTGATTTTAATAAGTGTCTCTGCAGAGAAAAGCCTCAGATGAATCAACTTGGTTTAAGGTATCTTTTACATGATGATGCATCAAGTCAGAAAGTGACTGTCAAAAAGCAAGGGAAGTTTCACAACAGATAACAGTGTGGAACAAAGTCTAGTTTCTGAGTTAAGTCCTTGCATTCAGGTACCACGAATATGTACTTATCTATTAATTTGATTAACATGTTATTACAAAAATACTGAATATTTAAAGAACCCTCTTCCTGAATTACCTTGAGTTAAATTCAAAGATGTACAACTTATTTTTCTAATAAATTTTAGAAGATTACACTGGGATTTTATTTTTTGCCAAAAATCTGGAAAAAGTTCTGGTATCAATGATGAAACACTACTGAACACTTCTGCTAGACATCATCCCCTGCAATTTAGAGCACAGGAAAAAAAATAACTTAATCCTCTGCCACCTGCCAAAACCCAGATGGTAAAACCTGAGAAAAGTGCTCTCACCTCTCTTTAAACCCTCTGGTGCAGCTTAGGCACATTAAGTAGAAGTACACTATATTTAACACTGAACCATAGCTCTTAACTCAGTATTGTACTGTTTTCCAAATGACATCACCAATAATTTTAGTATAATCCAATTTTCTGATGGGATAAGCAATAATTAAAAATATATCCACAGCTGGCTGAAACCTGGCATGTAGTCAATAGATGGCCTCTTTCTTTTCTCATAATGTCAAATGCAGCTGGTCTGGTACTCATTAGCTCTTTCAGCAATGAATACTTATTGTACACAGGAACTTGCAAGAAGGGAAAAGCAACTCTGCAGGAGATATTTAGCTGCCTCCTCTTCTTCTCAGCACGTTGCTTACAGGAAAGGACCATAAATACACATGCAGAGCTGACTGCAGGTATGGCAAAGCAGCACAGTGATGAGCAGCTCTGGGTATCTGCAAGACATTTGTTACAGAATCCATTCACAAAAGAGGGGGAAAACCTCCATTCTTAATGAGATTTCCTTTTCTTCACTCTCCTCAGGGCTTATGCTCCCTCACTGTCAGAGCACAGGGAACCTCCAGCACAAGGGCTCACTTCATTAAATGCCATTTCGGGCCTAATTTCACATTGTGACCCACTCTGCCGAAGCAAAGAAAGCAAAACGCCAGATGCTCTCTGTGCCTGCTACCTCAGCAGCGTTTCATTCACTGCTCCAAAAAACTTCCAGGCATCCATTCAAAACCAAGCACCCCCAGCCTGGTCTGCCCTGTCACAGGACAAAGTGCTGGCTTGTCTTCAGCTCACATTTGAAGCTTGCCTATCATCTCCCAGCCCAGCCTACTCCTATCTCCTTTCCTTCTTCCCAAGCCTGCTGGAATTTGAACTTTAAATGGACACCCTCCATGGCAACAATAGATAAAAAAGGAGCCTTTGATTGTTCATGCGTTGCAGAAAAGAAAGAAGGAGATTCATCCTGGCTGTGACCTAGCAGAAACTCATCAAGCACAGCTCCCCCTCCACTGCAATGGGATGCCTGAGCCTGTAGCTACTCAAGCTCCCTGCGTCTATGTTTCCATTCAAAGAGGATGAATTCTTCAGGTTTCCCCTCTTAAGGAATTAAATGTTGATCCTGTGAATGAAGGGCAACACCAAGCTTGGAAAGCTGCCAAAAGGTTCTGTAACACTCAGCAGTTTGGAGTTAATTCAATATTTATTGATACCTAGCAGGATTTATTGCTGCATTATTTATAAGGGGGGGGGAATCTCAGAGCCATATTTAGACCTTGGTAATAAACTATTTTTAGCGCCATCTGTTTTTCTAGTTTGTTCCCTTGCTTAGGCAAGAGCATACTTTTATCCAGCTCCCTTTTCCTTGCCCATTTAAAAGAATTCACAGTCTAAATCAAAGCACAAGTTAGGATCACTCACAATATTTATTGTGCAGCAATCCTCCTAATCACATTCTGCTGACTAAGGACAGTCTTGGGCTGATGTAACACTATATGTTGTCTTCACAGAACTGAACAGATTTTTTTAATGTAAGGGGCAATGTGTTTCACACAAAGGAGGTTACTATCTGGAAAGAAACAACTGATCATTAACTGCATTAAGCCATCTGAAAAGTGGTTCACAACTCCTGGCAGTGCTTTTCTGGGACATAGTTGCCAAGCTTCACCCTCATTAAAAGTATAGATTTTTTTTTTGGTCACAAGTACATTCTGCCATGCCAGGCTGCTGTTAGAGGGGAGACAAATCATAAGCAGCTGCTGGAAGCACCTTGTTTCAGAGATGAGTTTCAAGCTGCAGCTGTTCCCACTCAAAAGCTCCCCCAAACCTCAAATTACCTCTGAGTTGACACTGACATTCTGCTTTTAGTATGTGACACAACCCTGGTGGCCTCTGCAGCATGACAAGGGACAGAATGAAGGGATTGCTGGTTCCTTGAACTCAGAGAAGCAAGGCTTTGGGCACTTCATGCTGATTAAGTTCTCAAATGCACTTGATAGCAGCAATATATTCATCTTACCCTCCTGGCTCACAGAAGTTTTGTTTTTACTGGAACAGTAGCACAAATATTCAAAAGTTTCACTGTTAATTGTGTCAGACTAAGAAATTTTCTTGTAGAGCAATGCAGAAAACTCATGTAAAAGATGAGCTCATGGAGTTCTTACTCATTACAAAGGGCAGCAGCAATAAGGGTTGCAAGCTGGTTTCCTTAGGCCTTGCAGCACAGGTCAAAGCATTCCTAGGAAGCAAACTGCATGCAGCAGAAAGCCAAAATAACTCCCAGCATGCAGTACATAGGTCAAAATTAAATTCTGCAAATGCACAACAGAAACATACAGCCACTATAAATGGGTTGCAACAAAGTCTTGAGGGCTTTGAAACTTTCAAGCAATCAATATTATTAATAGTTCATTTGGCACTGGAAAATTATGCAACAATAACTTCAGTGTGAAGGAAATATAAAAGTGCTGCCCATCCAGCAGCCTCTGGGATGTTTCCTTCCACTTCACTGCTTTATTTATGCCTATTTTTTTTTTCAGTGGAAGAAACAGGACACAGCACTTCTAACAGCAAGTACAACAAACTGCCAGGTACATCCTTGGCAGCACAATACATGGACAGGCCATTCCCAGGATCAGGGCCAGGATGGTGAAGTCTGCTCCTGGTGAGAAGCATCTCCACAAGCCCCAGCAGCAGCCACTGTGTCCCATCTGCCAAAGCTCCCCACTGATGTGACAAGTGGTCAGTCCCCCTCCAGGGGAAAAAAGCTCCAAATCAGTGCTGCTTGGAGAGAACACCTCTCAAAGGACAGTCTGCCTCAACAGAGAGAGCTCAATAAAAGCTGTTCAAAGGACAGAATCAGTCTGCAGTACTTTGAGTGGCCACACAAAGCACATGGACAAAAGCCAGCACATATAGTAACTGTTGCAATAAATTTAAGATTTATTGCCAAGTATGCTTAAGAGTAAAAACTAAGATTACGACTTGTAGTTCAATTCCCTAAGGCTGTTGCATAACCTGCAAATATATTACAACATGAGAGCAAACTAATACCGGTGATTAACCAGGAATATAATCAGAGGATCTGGAAATCTTCAAAAATGCAGCTTGTTGCAAGCCTTACAGCAAAGCATCCAACTTAAATGAGGGCAAAGATGCTCACTTGTTTGCACACAGACTTTTGTGAAGATCTGGATTCCTTTTACAAAGCTGACACCTTATTAGCTAGTACATATGCATATTTAGTACGATTCTGCATTCAGACAGGACTATGGGGACAGATGAATCACAGTCTCAGAAAGCAACTGGAGAAGATGATGGCAGAAAGATCCATGATCAGGCTCACTAGGATCTGCCCATCCACCCTTCCCTTACACACCAGATGGCTCTGGAAAGACAACAGTTATCTGTCCTTAAAAATCAGTGATCACAAAGAAAGGGCTTGGTGATTAACTCTCAAGTCCTTACCCATTTGAGGGGTGGCTGGGCACCAGTGAAAGGAACTGTGGCAAGTCAGAAGAATCTGTACAAACTCCATTTATATTCTAGTTCATTCAGGGATCTCTCCCCTCCACCCCAATGACTAAGGGATCTGAGCAACTGGGATCCACAATGCCAATACTGAAACTCCCTCTCAGTCAATATTCTTATATAGCAAGCCTATGTGAAACTGATCTACAGCTAATTCTAACTGTATCAAATTATACAGTGGCAAAAAATAGGAACCGCTAGGAGACTGGTATTTTATCCTACTTAAATAGCTAATAATCTATAAGTGAAGTCTGATCTTATCTATCTTGAACATCCAACTTTAAAAACAATGCTCCAAAAGCACTGAGGTAGTTTGAACAAATGTGACTTTTTTAAAAAGTCATACGATAAATCTGTTTTTTAAACCTTGGTAAGTTTGTTACCACCACTTAGCATTTTGAACAGTATTACTTCAGTCCCCATGATGATCATTGGTCAGCAACATGTTTCCATATCAAAGCCTCAACTGGCAGAGCACAGTGAAAAAAGTACAGAAAGGCCTTTTAATACATAAATGAATTGTGTGTGCTCTGTAAGCAGCCACAAAAAAATCTTTGTCTCCTGACACTAGTCAGAATAAACACATCAATACTAGCCTACAAGGTCACTAACATTAACTTACTCACTGTTAACTTCTCCTGATTTGGAGTGGTATCACCCTTGTTCCTCCTAGCAGGAACATTTTATTGTGACATGCACACAAAATTCCCTGACAATATCCAACAGTTCACCATTTTCTACAATTGCTGTATTTACACAATGCTTGCTTATGTCCACTACAAATGTCTGGAGACCACCTGAACAAATTTGTGTTATACTTTACTCAAGCTAAAGGTAGGAATCCAGCTCTTTAGTTTTTAAGATTTAAGTAGTGGATAAATACTTCAGGTATTGCAAGTATGCTTTACAAAGGATTCCTCCTACCCCCATCAAACAGAGCATAAGGTATTTACCAGATTAACCACACCCTAAAGTTTAATCTAACTGTTTTTGAATCAGACTGTATCACTACGAGACACCACAACAACACCACACTTGACATGCAGGCGCCCCATTGACTTGAGGACACATTTCTCTTAAAACTGAATTCTTTCTGCTGCCCACTCCTGCAGGGAGAGGACACCTGCAGAGCTCAACCACCACAGAACACAGGTAATATAAGCTGAATTTAAACCAGGGTTTTGTCCAAAGGAGTTGAAAACAACCAGTTTGGATCTTGAAGCATTTATTGATCCCTCAAAAGATGGGAATCAAGTTCTTTCCAGTATACTAAAGCCATTCAATATTATTAATTACTACCTAACTACTCAGGGTCCATGCTTTCTGCTGTTAAAGGACCTTAGGCTCAGTAATAGAAAGGACAGAAAATGCTGATTTCTTCTTATGGTTATTCAAACTCTCCACCAGGTGTCCTCTCCCTAGGAGAGCAGAAAGAATTCAGTTCTTTTAGAATATGAATATCAGAGAATAGTAATTTTCAACATGGAGCATATATTTACTTTAGTTATACGTCTGAGGTGAGGCTGGAAGTGAAACACACTCCACTGCAAAGTTAAGTATTTCTGTTCATATTAAACTCCATTATTACATTCCTACTCACCTGACCACGTACTTCTATTTAACAAGCTTAAGGGCCATTTACCAACCCAACTGCGCACTTGCATGCCCTGAAAACACACCTCACTGTGCCAACTATGTGAGCTTTGCAAAATTGAAAAAAGTAAGTTTATTGCTCTGGGACATGCAATTTTAACAAGCCTTGGAAATTCAACTTAAAGTTTTGGTTCTATAGTAACACAGGCTCAAGTTACAAGAGTTACATAACCAAAATAATATTAAATGCTTAACACAATGGCCTGTGCATTGAGCACTTCAGGACAGTACAACCACTGTGAAATCACAGAAACCTTCCTGTCCGTATTTTGATTCAGGAAAGTATCCTTAAAACAAGTATGATGAATAACATTCTCAAAAAAAAACCCCTAAACCTGCTAGGCAAGCTATTATGCAAAAGTAAACTCTAATTAAACGCTGAAAGGAGAAAGGCAAAAAACCACCCCACACTAAGTTTGTATTTCAGGGGTTTGGAGCACATCAAGAGTCTCAGCCTTTGGATCAATTTTGGTTCTATGTATTAATGAAGAATTTCAGTGGGGCTCTATGGTGACTATGCTTCAAGCACATCTGATTTCTGCCACACTCAGCACACACTACAGCAGTTACAAGTAACCTTGAAGCTCTACAAAATAGGACATGACAGTTAAGCCACAAGCACCTGCCATATGTGTTTTAAGATCTTTCATACTAATTGTACATCATAACACTGCTTCATATCACTCACTTTAACCTACTAGTTCAAACTTAGATACCCTTGTAACATATGTCTTTTAAAAGGGATAATTTTCAACACACTGGCTGAAATGGAGTTACCCAAGATCAGCTGAAGTTCAGAAAACTTTCAGTCCTGCTAAGTAATTAACACCACAGTATTCTTGTTCCAATACTGCCAAGAACACAAAGTTCTCCTGCTTTTTACTGGTAATGTGAATTGGTCTAGAAGACAAGCAAAGCACACACACTGATCAACATAAAACAGAACTGAAAACTGAGATAGTTAAAATATAACTAGACAAAGGAAAAGTCTCATACAGTATCAAAAGCCACACCTGAAGAACACTGGGAATATGCAAAACCCTTTCCCAGAAGGCCAGCATCTTTGCAGAGCTTAAATTACTCAACCTCTGGTCTTAAAGGCTCTTTTAAACTCTGCATTTGTAAAACCTTTAGAGGCCAAGCAATCATATACAGAATTTTTGAGCTGGGACAAACTAGTCTACCTCTTGCATGAGAAAAAGGACCACACAGGCTATGTGCCTTCTGCTTTAACTACTCAGGCTTGGCCGAGGGAAGGCAGTTTCTTTTCTTCTGTAAGGAGCTCGAAATGTTGTAAGTGTGATATTGCAGCCTCCTCCTACTACATGCATCCTTCCTGGGTAAGGTGGAAGGAGGAGAGACTCAACCTACAGCAGGCATCAGTGACCCCAGAAGGGACACACTGAGCCAGGCCTTGGTTCTATTGCAGACCTAAAGATCTACCACTTCTCCTTCCCCTTTCACTGACAGGCACAGGATGTTGTTCTCCTATTGCACTAGAACATGTTGTCCTTTTGAAAATGAAATAGTTACATACAAAAAAATCTGCAAGTAGAATTTCAACACTTTGATATTTCTGATCAAGGCAGACTATGCAATGATACCTGCAACACTAGGGTACTGCAAAGAGTGAATGTTAAAAATTTTCAATAGGCCTCCAAAATACAACTCAATATTTTATCCCACCAAAATAAATCATGAAAACACACTTTTGTGCTGGAGATAGTTCACGTTCAAAACATTCTACTGACTGAGCAAGAGGGCCCATTTTTACAATCCCCAAATATGCTCCTTTTTCAGAAGCAAACAGAAATTATTAAGGGTTTTCATGTACAAAGAATGAACTGGGAAGAGGCACTACACTAAAAGAAGAGTGTCTGCATTCAGCTATTCTACAACAGTCATTGTCCTTCAAACCTCACACCCTTCTCACTTAACTGATACACAGGCAAGCCTCAACTCACTCATACATGGGGCCTTCCTACAACATTTCCCCTCAAAGTAATGAGTTGTCAAATTGGTGGTATGATTAGGGGAAAAAAAATTAAAGTCCAGGATTCCTTTGATAATACTGCAAAATAATTACCATTAAAAAATGTTAGTGCTGTTTTCAATTAAAACCAGAGGGTGTTTCCCTACTACAGGAGAAACATGTTTGACAGACTGAAGACAACCCTTGTCAAACCATCCTGTATACCTTGCATTAATAAAGCACAGTTCAACTAAACATAAGTACAGTTGAGTACACTGTATTTCATGCAGCTGGAAGCAATGGCCCTAGGTCAGAGAAAGACATTTGTACAAACATTGCAAAAAAGTTCAATGAGTTCATCCTCTCTCCTTTCCCAGTTTCCAAAGTACTCTTCATTTTTGCTCCTCCTATCCTTCTTTATAATGCCTAGAAGAAAGGATATTCTTTTGGATCAAAGAAAAAAAAATGAACTGCCTAGGTTAGCTGTAAAATGTTTCAGTTACACTAGACAAGGTAGTTGTTGAAATCGTTTTAGTTTACATCAGTTTATCAGTTTCTATATCTAATTTGAGTACTTAGTCATTTGGTTGAATTGACAAGGTTGCCACATTAATAACTGAGTTATCAGCGCTGCTCAGCAGTACTGGAAGCAAGCAGAAGCAGTTGAAGAACTGAGGATGCATTTGCTATTTTCTCAAAAGCATAGGAAGACAGTTAAAATGGAAGTGCTGTTAAGCAAACATCCGGATCGATGGAACAGTCATTTCACAGAGCACTGAATGAACCAAGTTATTTTTTAACTACCGCAAGTTCAAGATTCTTTAAAAAGGCTGTTGGGCGGATGAAGTGTGTCACACCAGTAACTGCAACAAGAACAACTAATGGAAAACTACCCAAGTTTCTGTTTCACACACGGTGCTGCAGCTCACATTCCAAAAGATTTGGGCTAAGACAAGCTCTTCATATTTCTGCTCTTCACATTTCTGACATTTTATTGTTGAAGTCAGAGCATTTTAGCCACTACAGGTTTATCAAAAACACTCTGTCAGCAAGATACATCTCCTGATGTAGCAAAATTAAGCTTAACACAATGGGACCTATCTACTACTTTTCCAGTTGATAAATTGCACTCAAAATTTTATTTCATCCCTGATTACCTTCTACTGCACTTCAGAGTTAAGAACTGATCAGGAGCTGCATTTTGTTCTCTATCACTTCATTATTACAACAGACCTAATCTCCAAGGTACCACCTTATTTCCCAGCTAGTGCAAATATTTACTTGAACTATTTAATTGCATTTTTAAACCAGACAGCTGATGTCTGATCAAAGTATTTTCCTGAAAGTCAGATATACAACACACAGCAGATGTGTTCACGTGGCAAAGCAACCTCAAAATCTGGGGTGGGATCTCCAACACCGGGAACAGTGCAGAGAAACTATAACCATGACAACAGCAAATCACCTACAAAGAAAGGCTGCAACACCTCCTGATATCAAAATATCACAAGCCCTAGCTTCATCCTGCAATGCCCAAATAAAAGCAGTGTTTTTCACTCCAAACTGACACTTTCAATCTTAATCTCAAGAGGAAATGTGAAACCAGCTCCTCCTGCTACACATAAATGAATAATTTATATAAATAAAAGTGAAGCAATTTTGAGAATTATTTAAAAACAAAGAAAACCAGGCTCCAGAACCTACAAGCATGTTAAAATAATTAATTTTTTCATGTCTGCCTGCATAGAAAGCTGGACGACTCCAAATATCTGGATATGAAGAAACTAGCAAGATTTGAAAGAATTTTAGACTCACCTGAAAGTAACTGTACTAACTTTTGCCATAAATAATATTTTTCATTGAACAAAAACATCTTTAATCCTTTGCTTAAAAATGCACCGTAAAAACTTCATACACCTGACCACTTGAATCCTGGTAAATCCCCACACAGATTCCAGAAACACTCAAAATCCACACACCAGAGGACTGCCTACCACCACTGAGTGACCTTCCTGTTGCTCTCTCCCTTCAACCATACCAAAAAACTCCTCAGATTTTAGAGGATTCTTGGCACTGTTGACTCCTGGGTAACTCTTCTAAAACAGACAAGATTCCTCTTGCTTTCTGCAAACTTAAACTATTCTCATTTGAAAATGGAAATTCTTCCCTACACATACACACAAGTCCTCACCCTTGTAATTTTTGCTACAAAAGCTCATTTCACATCAGGACTGCAGCTGCATTTGTTGTAAGCCAATTTTCTTCCTTCACAAAAAATCCCCAGCAGTCATTATACTCAAGTAGTCTTACATATACAAGTTTGAAGCAAGTTATTTTTCCTAATATGTTTATGTACCACACTGAAGTTAAAAAGTCTTTTTGAACATCAAAAACGCCACAGAAAATGAGTCTTCTCCACTAATCCAGTTTAAACCGAGTACTTTCTTATCTTCTTCTTGTGTGCACTGATCTCACAGGAAGTTTCTTGGGTGGAGACTTGAGAAGGTTTTCAAAAGCCTCTGAACTGTATCTGAATTACTGGTTTGGTTTTATTGCACATGCCCACTTTCTACCATCCAAACAGATCTTAAACCAGAATATAGTTCCAGCAAAAAACCTCTGCCCTGGCACACCTTCATGCCCTTAGAGCTAAGATCACACTCTCCACTCAGCAGAGCAATTAATGTCACACTCTACTTACCCTACTGACATAATCAAAGCAAGTTAAAAGACTTTTCCACAGTAAGACAAGCAAGGGAGCTGAGTGACCAGTCTTCACTCCAAGAGAGCCCAGAACATGACAGAGCATGACACAACTACTCTTGGAAGTTATGCCTTGTCCCAAAAGGCAAAGGGTGAGTTATCCAAAACCATGCTATGACACAGCACTTGGAATAAAAAGTCAAGTTATAGTCTGTACTAAAGGCCCTAACAGCAACAAAGTCGCACTGCCTACAGAAAAACAAACTAAGCATTGAACCTCAATTGCTTACTCCAAGAAAGACAAGAGCAGAAGAGATTAATTGTTTCTTCTTCACCATGATCAGACAGCTTTCTAAGAACTGTATCTCTTCTAGTTTCATGTACTTAAGAGCACTGGTATGTTTATCTCAAGTGTGGCACACAAACCTGCTCCCAACTCTAATGCTGTCCTCCATGACCAGCTAAATCATCACTTAGGAGTTCTGCAAGACACAGTGCAGCAATACTGAGACCCTCATAGAGAGCAGAAATCTAATCAACACACAAAACAACTGCTTGAAGATGGAGGTGGCAATATATCTTTGTGACAATGCATCTGAAGACAGAATAAAAATGGGAAAAATGTGCCTCAAAGAGTACATTATATTAACATACTTCATGAGTTAAAGCTGAGTGACATCACCCACATAAGGGAAGGCTGGAATATTCATGAACTTGATTGAAATTATATCATGGGCACATTTATAGAAAAGCACAAGGTCACACCATCAAATTGCATCACGAGGAATTAATCAGTTGGGAAGGGTCAGAGGAGGACAAGAAAAACAAGTGACTGCAGTCACCAACACAAAACAGCCATAAAAGGAGAGAGAATAAAAGCAAAGAGGAAAAAAATAGTTGTCAGAGGTAGGCAAGGTTCACAGTCTGCTTCAGCAGAGCCTGGTTTATTTAGCATGGTGAAAGAGACAACCAGCAGTAAATTCCTCCAAAGCAGGCACACTGCAGAGGGATCAGGCCAAGGAAGAGCTAAAGAATCAGCTCCAGGGCACAAACACACTTGATAAGGACATGTGATATGATCAGTCATGAGTAAGTTTAAGAAATCACTCAACCTTCTTCATGGTGGTTTCTAACATAAACCAACCATGTTGGGAACAAGCAATAAAATCCAGTTCCAATTAAAATCCACATTAGACGGTGCTCATGTGCTAGTCCTAAAAGTAAAACAAAACAAACTACGGAACTTCTGCGATATTCACTTGATTTTTACAGGATACACAGGAACCTGTGTAATCTCTTTCAACAAGACTTCAGCTTAGCTATACATCTGACAGTTAGTACTTCTTGGAAATTGACGCTTCCACAGTATGCAAGCCTAACAAAGGAGGTTAAGGAAGAGAAACTAGCAGGGTGGGGAGTGTTACACAAGAACAGATTTATCATAAATCTCAGGACATATTTAAATAGATCACAGAAAAATATTTTGACCACAAGCTGGCCAGTGAAGGGTGAAAGTAGCCTTACTCTGTGTACACAAAATCTTTTCAGATGGAGAGAAGAAAGAAGTAGGTATGAGTCACATTAAAGAATTTAAATACAACTGCTCTGGAAATGACGTGTAGAAGGTAAAGGAGGTTTAAAGCAGCAGGAGTTAACAGCAGCACTCGTAGTTCACTAACAGTTCCACTGAGGTTTGTTCTTACAGATTAGAGGTTATTACAAATACAACTGTTCACTAAAAATGCATTTCAACATCCTGCCCCTCCTTCATTTCCTTTCTGTAATCCTTTGGTTTACAGTTTCCAAACATGAACTTTAAGGATCAAGCTATTTCTGCTGTAACCCAAAGGTAAAACCACTAATATGCATTATAAACCATATTATCCTTACAAAACTGGACTTGACCCTCAGTCTGAATGAATATAGATCAAATGATCCCCCATGGAAGACATGAAGTCTGTTTCACAGCAAGGGAAATACTTCACCACAACAGAAGAAAAAACACCCCAGTATGACAGCAGCTAAATCAGCCAAGCAGTACTGCTTGCAACATCTCCTGTAAGATATCAAAGCAAAAAAGGTTGTTTTGTTTTTAGATAAACAGAGGAGAAACTCAAAGTGTCCCAAACCTGTCACTTGTTACACTCTGCAGACAATATGTTGTAGCACTAGTTTGAATCTCCTTCCTATTTAGGTCACAGTTCCTGCTGCTCCCACAAGTTACTGTAGGACAGAGAAACACCTCAAATCACCGCTATTACTTGCGGTGAATGTGGCAGTATATTGATTTTTGCTTTGTATAACTGGCAGTTGGTTTCATCACTACTCAGGAGAACAGGAATCTTAACTGAAGTTATTTCACAGGTGCATGAGGAACTCCTAAAGTAGAAGATCCAGCATGTACCAGTAGACTAATACCTGAAGAAAAAAAATAGCATTTATGCCTAAACAGACATTTGAAGCCAAAGGCCATCTCAAGAAAATCAGCTTTACAAATAGTGCTGCTCAGGAAATTAATAATTGGAAGAGACAGGCATTGAGAGCTATTCATAGACCTAGAGCATACACTAAAAGGTTGCAGAGGACATTCCTTCCTTCCCCCTCAAACTCTGGCATCCCCTCCTCAAGTACACTATGCAGTATGCTTTTTTTAACCCATAGCTTTAAGGCACTAACTTCCAGACTATCAAACTGCTGACAGCAGCAACAACAACAACAAAAAAAAATCTCCCCTAATTCTGCTTGGGAACAGACCTTTTGGGCAGTTTTCACCCTTTTGCCACCATCCCCTAGCTGCTGACTGCCATACATGCAACTTGTCTCATGGTTCCTCAAAGGTCTTCACATTTTTCAGAATATGTATTACAACAGAAAAAGCCAAAACTATGTTAAGTGGATTTCAATTTAATATGGTAATGTTGAAGATTCAAAACCACAGTCATTGATTGCAGAAGCAGATTCCCTAAAAAAATACAAGTACAAGCCATAAAAAGAGTTGATCACATTAGCAGAAGGATGTCCTGTGTGTCTGGGAGCAACGAGTGGACAGGGAGATAAGTTTGAGTGAGTTCACATGGCTTCACAGATGCTGGATTCTCTCAGCCCCGGCTCTCAGATATGCCATGGTTACAACATCCAGCAAACATCAGGGTCACTAGATCCCAAGCCTACCTAGTCAAGGAATGTTTTGTATAAGGCAGCTTCTACAGGAGCCTAAGAATAGCTCAGTGTATTTATATAGAACTAACTGTGGGTCATGCCACCACATGAGGATCAGAGAACTCAGTTCCACTGGATATTTCTGCTACAATTCATAGAATTTTCCTTACTGCCATAATGAAAGTGGAGCAGGACTTAGCAATGCTCAGCACTAGGAAGGACAGCTGGTTTTCTGGACAGTTATGCTCTACAAGGATCTAAACAGGATTTTGACACCAGACCAAAGAACTTGAAAAAAATCCCTGAACAGAAAGCAGAAGAGCTGCAAAAATAACTCAGAGCAAAGCCAAAGGGACTCTCCAAACAGCAATGTACATGAAGCAGAACCTGAGGAGTGGCAAGCTGTGTAAACTACTTAATTCTGCACATGTCCTGTTCTCACACAGTAATAGAGAAAGAATCACTCCTGCTTCCAACATTCAGTTCTGCTGTCCTCCCTCCAAAAAAAAGAGAGCTTACAGCAGCAAGTAATAGTCCATAACATCCTTATGAAAGATAAGCACATGCAGCAACACACAGATACTGTAATAGGGAAAGAAACTGGCAGCTTTTAGGAAGAAAAAAGTTTGACCATGTGAAATTAGCCAGCAGACATCATGCTGGGTTGCCAATTCCCAGTAAACAGAGACATCCATTTTGTAAAGATGCTTAAATGCCATCTGAAAAAAATACTGACTCCTAGTAGAAGAGTTCCATACTTTAGGTTTGTACCCTGTAAGATTCATCCTAGAGGGAAAAGCCTAATGTGCAGACAAAGGTTTCCCTTTTCCAGGCCTGTTACTGAAGGAACTTTTCAAGTTCAAGAATTTTACTTTTTTTTTTTTTAAGAACACAGCTGGGCAGAATAGCATCCAAATTCAACAGTATCAGAGACTAGAGGTTCTCCAAACCCTGTATCAAACCATCAGACTAACCCCTTCAGGCAACAATGTTCAAGGTAAGAAAAACAGTCATCTGTCTTTGAAAAATAACTAGGTCAAGAAAAGACTCTGCTGTGGTTAGAAAAAACCCGCAAGGCCACTTCTTGACAAACTTTATGACCCATGCAACTCCAGTTTGGAATGTAGTTATCAGTTATGCTTCAGCACAGAAAACTCAAATCTGCTCATGACAGCAAGATCATTTTAAGTAGCAAGACTGGAAAAAAAAATGCTGCCCTCTAACATCACTCAACCTAAAAAGTTTTTTCTAACAAATTAAAGACTCCATTAAGTAGAAATTACAGCTGTAAATAAAGGATCTTATTCATCATAATGAAGGGGGGAATTACACAAAATTTGCATTAGCCAAGTTCAGATGCATCTGAAATAGAGCCTTAAATGGACAGTAATTCCCAACCCTCTTCCTTCCCCTTTTTTAAGCTACCTAGATATTCATCTTGTTCATGGCAGGAAGAGGTAAAAGCATCACAATTAAGTCTGGCGTTATCTTCAACAAGCTGGTAAACTCCAGATTAATCCTCAGGTACTTACATTGGTACCAGAGTGAATCAAGTTTCAGTTAACTGGGCCTATTTACTAAAACAGGACTGGAAAAATTAAAAGCATGTTTGAATTCAAGCCTGGTAGAAGCTGAAGGTAATTGGACAGGACCTGCTGGTCCTGCCTGAAGGATCTGTCACCAATATGAACAGTTGCTCCCGTAAGTCTGAGACTATTCAAGGAGCCTCAGATGTGCCCTGGAGCACTTAGGAAAAGCTTTCCTGTTCTACAACACTGATTTGAAAGCCCTTCCTTCTCAAAAATGGCTGCTTCTTGGACGAGGTACAAAGACTAACAGCCCTAGCATCAAAAAATCATCAATAAGCAAAGGAACTTGGTTATTGGTACTAGTTCTGTACCAAGCACAGAGCTATATAAGAACAACATCAGATGCACTGAAATAGCAGGGATTTGGAGACCACTCATGTTCAGCAGATGCCAAATGCTATGGGCAGGACTCTCCCACAAGTGTGAGCTCTGATGATTAAGTGCCCCAGGCTACTCTCAGAAGAAGCCAAATACTGGCAACTGGAAGCTTCTAGCTTACTGAAGTAATTATTTGTAGTACTTTGAACTAAACTAAAAATACATAGTCTTTGATATATCAAGGATCCTTCTTCTCATCTAAATCAGTACAAAGCCAGCACTACATGCACACCGATACAGGTAAAATACATCACTTGTCCCCCTCATTATAACAATAATTACTTTTTAATAGACTACAGTTTCATTTTAAACTTAAACAGCTTAAACTGTGATGCCCTAAAATATACAAGAACTAAGCAAATAAAACAAGTCCAGAAGAGTGAGAGCAATTCACATTGGATTTGTACCACGATATAAAAAGTTGACATTTAAAGGTTTCACATATTAGATCAAATTATAAACTGGGTAGAGAATGTTTTTCTAAACCATCCCACTAAAAGTAAAAATACCTGTCAGATGCTAAAGCTTTGCAGGACCAGGACACTAATTACCCGTGATTCATTAGCCATCCCACAAATCTGTTATTGCTTCCTCATATGGAAAGTTCTAAAGGACTGTCATATTCTCAAGCCTGGCAGTCAGAAGATGACTCACTCACTTTAAGACAAAACATTATTACCAAAATATAATGCCTGTTTCATACAGACATTGCAATCACCATTGTATTTGAAAGATGAAAACAAGGAAAAGGAATTCAGCTTCCCTTCCTTTGAGTCCTCCTCATACAAAACTCAAACCACAGGGGTGGCAAGGGGAGGGGAGTGAGGAAGGGAAAAACAAATGCTGAAGTTGTTTCTATAACCAAACCTTCCGTAATTTCAAAGCATGTATGACACTAACATGCTGCAGGAGTGACCACAGGAAAGCAGAGCTTCAGGGAAGATAATCCCTTATATATCAGTGCCTTGCACACTGCCATTTGCTTAAGAACATCCTTAAACAACAAAAATTCAAGTAGCTGGAGAGCCCAAACTTAAAATTACACAATAGAGATCATGAAAAGTAGTGTTTCACAGTTAGCACATCTTCAGCTACATAAAATAAAACATAAGAAAACTAAAGCATCAGGTGATGAAGGAGAGTCTGTAATTCAGAACAAAAAAAGATACAGTTTAAGGCACTTTTTTTTCACCTACAGAACTTACTGGAAAAAAATTAATTAAACTTCCCAATAAACACTTTATTGGATGGGGCAGAGGGGAGTCTCAATTACATCCCAGATTCAAAAAGAACTGGGAGGAAATTGAGAAGAAGTAGTTTCAACATCTCATTTTGTATTTAATTACACATGCCCTTTTCCCTAGCTTCATTCAACTGTTGAATTACCTGAACTGTTAAGTTCAAGAAACGGATAGAGCAAACATGAATTGCTATGAGAGATGCTTCTACTTGAGAAAAAAAAAATTAAGGAAAATCAAAAATACTGTGAAAATCAAGCATCCCTCTCAGTTTCATTGATGCTATACCATCAAGCATAGAGGACCCAAATTCATCACCCCAGTCTGCTGTTCAGAGTCTCCTCCATTTCCCTCTTGCAATAACTACATTCCTAAGCCAGCACTGCTCTGCCAGGAAACCCTTAGAGCTTACACCATCTACACATGTACTGCAGCCATAAAGGTTCACACAGACTGTGTAAAAGGAAAGTGAATTCCACAAGGCAGTGTCTCTGACAATTAAATCCACTTTGAGCTGAGTTACATGCTACTTAGAGCCCACAAGCTTTACATGAAAAGATCAGACAAGTCAGGTCAGTAGCTACACACCATTGACACCATCTGGGATCTTAAGCCCTACAAGATTCATTGTCAAATTAAGTTATGACCTGTCCTGCCTTTCTTATAGGCAGATGTTGGAAGGTTTATGCAGTGTTTGCCTCCTTCTGAAAAAAATGTATTCTTCATTCTAAGAAACTGTTCTTCTCACTTCCACAAAAATTCGTGACAACACATTAAAGAACTAAAAACCACACTTAGGTCTCTGCACCTACCCAGTAGCAGAGAAAGCTCCTAATGTTTGCTCCCCAAAGGTCCTTTAAAGTCAGTCATGGCACAAGTGTTATCCTTAGGCCCTGCTGCTACCCACATTTTGGTGAAAATCCTCAGCTCTTTGTACAAGAGTACTTCTGTTTTCACCTGCTCTACAGTACCTCAACTAATTTTTTTAAAAATTAAAGCTTAATTTTGCTATGTTGCTTTGCTAGTTATTAAGCATAATACCCAGTTTCAAAAATAAAGATTTTCACACACTTCACATTAAAAACCATCTGGGAAGGGATGGAAAATGAACATCAGTTTTGCAACACCAGTGTTAATAGGAACTGTGTAATTATAGATAAGCTTTTTAACTGATGTTAACAAAGTCACTCTTGAAATAGAAAAATTTAGAGACCTCCTACGTTACTTTCACACAACAGATGTGCAGTT
Source organism: Pycnonotus jocosus (assembly GCA_013400435.1). Classification (NCBI taxonomy): domain Eukaryota; kingdom Metazoa; phylum Chordata; class Aves; order Passeriformes; family Pycnonotidae; genus Pycnonotus; species Pycnonotus jocosus. Next base: position 107,156 of record VWYP01019037.1, on the reverse strand, counting down.
CATCTATTTAGGATTAGAAGGATGAAAGAGCCATACAACTATGCCTGAAATGACAAAATTCAACTCAAAACTGATTGTCAGATAGTAACATAACGCCCAGCAGAAAACACAGCTTTTTGACAAGGTTAAAAAGCTGTCTTTAAGCTTAAGTCAACTACTTATGCCACAAATGCATACTCTAAAAATAGCTTCATATCCCCCTGAAAATACTACTGTTATTTAAAAAAATTCCTGTTCCAACAATGGACACAGCATGAGACAAGCACTAGCACTATGATTAAGAAGTTTAAAGGACTGCTATACTGATTTATAATGGCATTAAATAAAGTTGTGGTGGGGAGGGGTGTTGTTTTGGTTGTTGGGATTTCTTTTAAATATTTGGTGCTTAAGCCCATTTACAGGCTTTTTATTCTGATGCAATACATGTTAAAGAATTTTTTTTCTAGTTTTGAAGCCAGCATTCAAGTATTTCTAACAAGTACTTCAACATAGGAAGTAGCATCTGTGTAACATCTTACAAAATAAGGTAAATAAGGCTTAAGATGACTGAAAAAGGTTCATCACTCTCTACAAAATACAAATTTCATTAACCTATTTTACTGGAGTACTTTGAAAAAGTTTAAATTAAGAGACCTAACTGTTAGGGAGAGGAATAGTCTAAATGTTAGACTGGAAATAGAGATCTGGCTGAACACCTCAGCTGGTGCTACTGAAGCCCTTGAAGCTTTGCAAGAAGCTCTCATCACTGGCTATTATTTTTTCAGAGCAAAAACTCCTGCTCATGTGTGATTCTCTAACTCATGGCAAAAAAAAAATCCAGGCCAAAAAAGTAGAGTCATTCATACATTTTTCATAAAGCAGTGAAGTGTAGTTGGATACAGGCTCCTAGGCTCTAGGTACCATATTTAAAATCTGCTATTCCTCTTCTTGCTCCTGCAGAAGTTGCTTTCAAATGGAGACTAAGACATCTCACTAGATTTTATTAACTAGAGCACCAGGAAGATTAAAGTTCTATTTCCATGAAATATTATCATGACAGTAGGGAAGAGATCCAAAAATATGTGACACTATCTTAAATGAGTCTGAATATCTTTTATAGCTTAGGCAAAACTGCCCCTGCTTCTCACAAAAGACTCTTATCTGCTAAGGAAACCACATCCCTCGAGGCATTTAAAAGGCTATAGTGGGCCAAATACTAGAAAAATATATATTGTGGGAAGTAATCATGCATCAACAGAGAATGAGACAGGATGATTCAGGACATCTTTCGTCAGCCATGATTTCCACAATTGTTTTTTACAGATTGATAGCCAAATGTAAATAGTTACTCACACAAAATTTGATTCAAACTGCTGGACACAATTTTTTATTTAATTTGAGAATATAGGAGGTTTAATCACACTACATAGCAGATGCATATTGCTTAACTTCAGAGAGGCAATTTTAACACACAGTCTAAGTCCAAATAGTTGGAAATTTATTAGATATCTGTTGTCAGAGAGGTGCAGACCCAAGGAGTACCTGTGCTCTTCCAGCAGTGACAGTGGTGCTGGGACTGCCACCAACCATCACTGAAGTCTGCTCAAGAAGTAAACACCACAGGAGGAGGCATCTCAAGAAACTACTCCTACCTTCCACATACCTGCTCCTCTCCAAAGAGAGTTTCTTCCTGATCTTAGCAATACTCTGGCCTCTTGATTGATTCACATCGAACAAATATAGCTTGACCAACCTCTAGCAGATTGAAGCCAACTTGCACTTCATTGTTCAAAATCCTGCAGGCATAGCAGGAGTTTATCTTAGAAAACCTGCATCTTACAGTACTCATTTTCATTTAGACATTTGTCCTCCAAGACAAGATTACTCTTAAAGAAAAACTACATTGAAATAGTCAAGTATTTAGCCTCTTGCACATAAGGGGATGCTGCTTGGGCAAAGAGTAGAAAAATTTTCCTTGAGGTCCATTGCTTACAATTTATTCCCAGCTATAAATTATGTTTATGCCTAGAATTACACAAAATGGATTTATAACACTGTTTTACTTAGCTGGGCAATTTTGATACAATGTTGTTATTTGAAATACAAATCAAGTTATCTTTTGCTTTCATGGTTTATTATCACTCACAGAAATTACCACCACAGGAAGGAAAAAAAAAGCCCAACAAGTCCCTGAAGTGTTTTTCAAAGTAAAGGTAGGCCAGAATTAGTTCTATTTTTCAACTGTTAAGTTAAAGGCTCCCCTGGTAATAGGTATTAAGGTTTCAAAAGAAAACTAAAATTCTGTTCCTGGCTCAATTGCTTCATTCATAGCTGTTCTTTTCAGTCTATCTTCTACAAAGGGAAACTACTAGTGTTAGACATCTATATTTGCTACCATTTTATTGATCCCAATCAACTCCAGCCCAATCCTTCTGTACATATTACTCATCTGTATTGTATTTTCCACAAACCATATTCCAAAACCCAAGGGCACTGAGGGTGCCCTGCAGCACAAGATTCCCACATACAGTGCAAAGCCATCTACCATCTATTTTATCTGAGCAGTGCTGCACCACCAACGCATCACTGAATTGCAACATGTCATCCACAGGTAGAAAAACCAGGGCTATGTTCTGACCAAGAGGTGTTGTAGTGCACCTTGCAAGTGAATCACAAAAGCTTAAGTGATTACATGCTGCAGCCATGCAGGGCACACAACAGCCTTTGCTGGCTCCACCAGCAGAAATTACATCTACCCCAAATAACCTGTTTGTCCCCATTTAGACAGGAGGCTATAAGAGACAAGCTTTACATAAGCATCTCAAGCTATCTAAAGCAACATGTCTACTATTTCCAGAACACAATCTGAATGAACTTCATGAGCCAGCACTTAACCTACTTTAGCCAGTGCAGCCCTGAGTCACAGGGCAGGCAGCCTGTGAGCTTAATGAGGGACTTGATATCACTCCTTTATCTTGCACATGCTAGAACAGCAACCTGGGAAAGAGCTTAACAAAAGGGAGCAGCTCCTTCAGTGCACTAATCACAATAAGAATTCAAAGAATCAAGAGAATTGCTTCCACATTTACTTTGCTTAAACTTAGTGAGGACACGGTATGGCTAATTCATAAACCTGACTCCATACTAACCATTATAGTAACCTCAAAGGGCAAAACCCAGCCATTGCCTGGTAGTTCTCAGACTGCAACCACACATTTTGTTACCTTGGCTCATATACCTAAATAAAATAATTAGTATTACACAGCTCACCCTTGTATCTATTCACAATGGCTTCTACAAACTGGCCCGTACAAAGTGAAACAAGTAAGTGGATGTAGAAATTGCACAACAGAGACCAGGAGTTACCAGGAAAGTCTCTGTAATAGAAGCAGCCGCCACCTGACCCAAGTTCAGTTGCAACACTGCTGATCTGCTCTGCTCTTTATTAAGTACTGCCTCCTCCTCCTCCTACCCTTCAGGGACACATATCCACCCCAACATTCACCTCTGTTTTGTATGTTTTTAAACTGCTGTGGAAATCACTACCAACTACTCCTGCTGCTTATTCTCACATGTAAGTGATACTAATTTTGCTGTTTTGGTCAAAGTTGAAATATTTGACTCATTTGTTCCCACTCACCCTGTGAGAAGCCCTCGTTACTATATAGAGCCATTACATCACTGCTATCTGCAACATGAAGGCAACAGTCATAAGACAATTTTAGCTCCATTTACTTTAAGGATCAAAGTTATCCAAGTGTTTTGCCTGTTGAAGAGCTGAAACTTCAAGAAAGACTTGATCAAGCATTCAGGTGTTGCAGGTGATGAAGAACTCTTCACAAAAATTAAACTGTTGTGTAACACTGTGGAGGTCCAAGATATGGAGTTTAAAAAGCTGATTAACAGCTCCATCACTAGCTGTCAGAGTTTGAACCACTGATGCACACTCTGAAGCCCCCAAGATGCACACTGGCAGGAGCCAGGCCATGCTAGAGGAAGTATCATATTGCACATTCATTGTTCCTGCATCCCTCAAAGCAGCTGTTGTGGTTGGGCAAGGTGCCAGCTGCAGCTTTGGCCTGACCTGGTGTGGCACTTAGGATCTCTCTCAGTACCAAGAAAATCCAGGAGCATAAAATCCAGATGACTTTAAAGCATTTTAAGGAAAGAAGCACTCTGTATTAAGCAATTACAACTTCAGTCCTTACTTGACTGCTTAGAGACCTTTAAAACTCTTCACTGTGTTGCCCTACCAGTCTAATTTTAATTAATGCATGAGACGCCCCAGGATTCAATAGTTAAAACTACTACTTATGTGAATAAAACCAGGTATTTGGTGTTAACTATTTAAACAGACTAAGCACCACTTCACAGAACACACAAATAGTTTGCAATTTTTAAGTATGATACCAGGATTATTACTTTCTGGAACCTCATGCCACCACAATGGGAGAGGAGTAACACAAGAATGTTGAACAACAGAAAGACTTCAAACTACAGTGTTTTGTTTGATCTAAAACAGAATTAAATCTCACTGTCACAGTAAAACTTGCTTACACACAAAAAAACATGTGCAACCTCCTGGCTGCTCTTTCCTTGTCGCACCTCAGGATCAACTGATGTGATTCACAAAGCAGAACACTGGAAAAAACTCAGCAGTTTCCACTTCAGTAAAGAAACATTTCTCTCCTCATACTGCAGTTAGCAGTCTAAACACCACCTTGACTCATTCTGTGGCAGCCTCTGAGCCAGAGCAGATCTGCTGCAGGAGAGCACAAGCCCAGGAGAGGCTTTGCCACACGCAGACATCTCCAAACCCCAGGGTGACGGGATGTCTGCTGCCATGGAGCAAGGCTGACACTGCTCACTGCAGCCAGCTTCTGCTTGGGGTGGCTGTGAACAAATGCTCAGCGGGCACAGACACCGTGTTTTGCTGTGCTGCAACTCCTACAGCTCTTCTTCCACACAAAACTGAATGGAAAAAGTAATTTTGAGCCTTCAGGGGCTGAAAACAGTTATCATATTGTGTTATCTTTTCCTACAGTCTCTTCCACTTGTTTTTACAGCTGTCTTCATGTCCTAGAAGGTCTGATGTTTCACAAGTTTGTATTTTCAGCTTCCAGTCCAGAAAAAGATCCTTCTAGAATTTAGCACTATGTGAGAGCTAAACAGGGGTGTACAGCAATCTGCCTGAACACTTCAATCTCTTTCTATATACATGAATCACTCACTTTACTGGATATTAATGTAGCATTTTCCATGAGAATTGAAGATATGGCATACTCCTTCCCAAGAGGGCATGAAAACCTAAACCAGAGGGGGAGTGCAGTGAAGTATGAAGGTCTGTGGAAGAATGAAACAAAGTCAAAGTACATAGAAATAAGCAATTTATAGTATTCAGAGCTCCCCAATTTCTTTACCTCTTCTAAATAAAGGCAAAGATCAGAATATTAAAGATGCAACACTAAAAGGAGCAAGCCACGAACAAGGACAGAAATTAAGAACAGGCATGGATAAATTAATAATCTGAATTTTCTCATCACTTAACTCTGAACTTAAAAAGCAATGACAATGGAAACTTTCAGAATCAGACTTTTGATTTTCTAGCACTAATATTTATCAAATTACTAGGGACTGAAGCAGCAACCAACAAGTACATTTTCAGAACTCAACCAGCAAAGAAACCAGTTCAGTAATGAAAAAAACCCAAAACAAAGACACCAAAACAAAAACAAGAAAATAAAACATCAAACTAAAAAACACTTTTCATCCCTTTCTGCTCTAAAGTTTCACCCAACCACAGCTATTTAAGATCTTCATTCAGATGTAACAGCCCTTGCTTCAAGCTAAAGTAAATAAATCATTTAGTGCTGATAAATACTGATTGAGAGAACTCCTTGCTGAGAAGCCTTCTGCAACTTTAGCAGGTGTTTGTGTCACCCTCTCAGGACACCAGAGCATTGGCAGAAATGTCTGCAGCCCCAAAACCTTCATCTTCAAGCAGCAGTGGCTCCAATATACCACCTTCAGATCTATCATCAATCATCTTTGACCCATGTTAAGTTCTCCATAAGCACTATTATCTAACTGCTGACCTGGTTTTGAGCAACTACTTGGTAAGTTGAGCTTTTTGGGAAGATTTGAGAACATCAAAATATTTGCAGTGAAGCTTAAAACAAAAATCCTCAAAAATGCTTGTTTTCAACAGAGGTCTTTCATTAACTGACTTGGAAGTGAATTTGAAATCACAGAAAAAGTATTTTTGGAAACAATAAGGAGCCATCAAGATACATGAAAGGAAGGTCTCACTGAACTTTCCCTAATGGTAGCCCTGATCTTCACTGAGCTCTGTGCAGATATAGGACACCTTGTATGGCACTTCAAAACAAGCCTTCTGTAGTATTAACTCACAATATTTTGCACAGCAGTAATTTCATTTAAGACTACAATATAAGTTGCACAGCATATACATCTGCCAGGACTTGGGGCATGCAAAGAAGCTAAGATATAAAGACTTCTAACAATAAAATGGGCAAGCATTCTAAAAAAACCTGATACTTCCCAGAAATTTAATTCAATTCTTACTGCAAATATTTCCAGTACTTGCATAGTTTTTAAACAGATGTTTTCATTAAAGTTTAGCATGTTTGGAAATCAATGTATTTCTAAGCTATAGTTGGTGCCTTTGATTTAACACACAGTAGGAAGATCATTCTTCCCATCTTGATAGGAAGGTTCTACTAAAATAGCTGGAAAGCAAACATCAGGCCTTGACACTGCAGAATAAACTACTTATCATGAAATCACTTCAGTCTTACAGGAAAAAGTCTTACTTAGTCTTATAGGAAAAAGTAATCAAGACTGGCTAAATGTTAGTGTCATATACAACTCTAGCTATCACAAGTTTCCTCCATACACATTGCTTTATGGATTATTTAAAAGGCATAAACACTGAGCAACTGAAGTTATTCAGTAGCCTGAAATATTACATCTCACCTCCAGAGCATGAAGAATGCAAGCATCAAGTCCAGCCAAAAAAGGGGCAAGTTTTACATTTTACATTAAGAAACGGGCATTAGACCACACAGGCAGTTGAAAGGCAAATCCAATAATACTTCTGGTCTAGATTAGCAAACTAATCCCAGCAGTGATTAACACAGAGAAACAGGTAAGATCTGATTAGCTAACTAGCAAACTTGCATCTTAGCCAAAACTCAGAACACTGTCTAGTCATACCTAGAACAGAACTGGTTACCAACCTTGTCAGTAACTAAACAGATTGTTCTACTCCCACAGCTTCACCAAAAATGTTGTCTTTTTAAAGAACATCCTTTAAATACAAAGAAGTTGTTTCACAAAAGTAGAAGGGAAGGACAGTTGTCATTAGAGACTTTTAGCCAAGTGGATATAAATTAGTTAGCATCACACAATTCCAGTATCTATTTTACTGCTATTTTTCCCATGTATTTTGATGTAAAGCCTACTAATACTGGGGTACCACAAACTGCATGTTTTAGCCAACACTGTGTGCTATTCAGCTTTGCTTTGGCACAGTGCATCACACACAGGGACACTGGTGCACAACTACATCCCCTCCTGAGAATTTTACTGCTACTTCTGCAAACTGCCTCCCCACCACCAGTCATAACACAATATGTGACTATCAGACAAGCCTTTTAAGTCTGGTATCTATTGAAGTCAGTAGGGTTATATCCACAAGCACAAAGTGTTCTCTGACAACGTTAGATTCAGTTCTGTATTTTGAACTGTAGCACTCAACTCTATGGACAAAGGAGCTCCAAAAAATGAGCTGTGTTACATGCATTTGTATTACATGCAAAGTATAGGCATGACTTGAAGTTTCCTAGTTCTTGAATCAACACCTCCACACTCATGAGGAGGGATGTAGAATTCTAAATAAAATTCTGGAGTGAAACACGTCTCCATTGAGCTGGAGCACCTGGAGTTGCCATATTAGAACACTATCTCTTTCCAACTGCTTATTAGCAGCTTCTTTAGTTAATCCATTTATACAGGGGTTTGCTTGCTCTTATTTAGCTTTATGGAATTACTCAAACTAAGGGGATGCTTAATCAAACAGATTTGCACTAAGATTACTCAGAAATCATTGCATTTGGGAACACAGAGGTATAGATTCTTTGCTACTATATCTACTCCATTCCCCTTGCTTCCTTGCTTTTCAAAAAGCTAGCCATTTCTCTGTGGCCTCTGCTTTAAGCATCTTTTCAGAGCTCTTAGCATTCTATATCAAGTAGAATGGACTTCAAGAACTGTGTTTCACAGGCAAAATGTAAGTTGATTTAGGGTATAGTGCAAGCAACCTGCCAAAGGTGATTGATACAGGGCACAAGCAAATCTGCAACAACCACAAATTAGTGCGGCTGATCTAGAAACAGCCTTTCTGCAAGAGCTCCCTTCCCACACTGAGGAAAGTAAATTCTCACCCGTGTCATTTTAAAAAAGTCTAACGATGGCCTGTTCCATCGTACATCCTCCTCCCGTCTGCGCTTCAGCCGGCTTTTCTTTTCGTTCAGGACGCAGGGCTGCGAGCGGCACCTGAGCAGGCCCTGCCGCCGGCTGAGCTCGGGTGTGGAGGTGGGAGTGCTGTTGGCTGAAGGCAAGAGATTTCCTGTCTCGGTGATGTGCTCCTGGGAGAGGGAGAGGCGGCGCCTTGGGTTAAAGTCACAAGGGCCTCCGGAATTCCAGCGGGTGCTGGAGCTCGTGCTGCCCTCGCTGCTGTCCACAAACCCGCTGCTGGCAGAGGAAGGTCTGGGTACTGGAGAGGTGTTGAAGCTGGTGATGGTGAAGACGTTGTTTAGGGACAGGATGTTTTGTGGCAGGCTGATGCTTGTGCTTCTCTGCAAGGTGGCACTTCCGTGGCTGTTGCAGCGCTGCAAGGTCGCGCTGCCGCCGCTGTTACAGCGTCTCTTTGACACAGGAGTCCAAACCTTGGAGCTGCCGGGCTTCCAGGGCGACCGGCAGCGAGCCAGCTCGTCCGGCTCCGACAGGGACCTGCAGTGGCGCTTGGTGGGCGGTGCCAGCGGCTGGCCCGAGTTCTCGTTCAGGTTTAACTCACTGATCCATCCTGACACCATGGACGTGCTGGAGGATTCCTGCTGCCACGGCACGCTGCCATTGCTGGCAGCGCTGGTGCTGAACGGGCACACTGGGAAAGGGTAAGCTGAATTCCTGGTTGTGTCAGACTGGATTGGGTAACCCCCATTTAAAGCTTTCCAGGGACTGTCTTCTGAAAGTGAAAAAAGATACAGGTGAAAGATGAAAAGGGAAAGAGCAATTTGTTTAAAATCTATTTTAATGTAAAGCCATCAAAATCATGTTTTATGGACGAGCCATGAATACCCAGCTCTCAGTCAAAATTCCACACTAAAAAAAAAGGTAGAAAATTCAAAAAACCACAAGGACCAAAGTATTTCATCAGAAACCAATCTAGGCATTTCAATATATATGTACCTTGTTAATACTTTTTCCTTTATACTGAACAATTACAATTGTTTTCAGTGAGCAACAGGAACAGTTTCCTAGTGTACAGCACATACCACAATTAAATCATGTAACAGTGAACCACCTCAGGTACAACCAAAACAGATTAACAACATGAGAAGCCATCAGGGAACTTTTATTTTTATTTCTTTATGCAAGAGCAGGATAATCACTTCAGACTGCTGTTACTCATTTAGCTCTTATACTTTTCTATTAAGAACACTTTATTAAAGAAAACTTGCAAAGTGTGTTCACATTCTCTGCTCAGAAAATCTTTACTTTAAATTAGAAACAGTATAAAGTTAAATCAGACTGAAGACTGTTGCCTTCCCCCCTTACACTCTGAATATAAGAAAAAAAACCCCAGATCTTAATTTAATGCATAAAATAAAGTACCCCTTAAGAACCTCCTGCAAGTTTTACTGTGAATGCAGACATAGTGCACAACTTCTCATCTGAAGTGGCAAGGCTGGGTTAAAAGCAGTCTGCCAGCACAGCCTCTCACTCTTTTGTAAAGCGTTTCTTTGAGAACATTCTGCACGTTTTACAGCTGTTCCTCCACATTATACAATGAAGTGTAAGAAGAACTACAGCAACTCCAACTACTTTGGATTTGCAAATTGAAAAGCAGCAAAACTGTTGGCCAGCTAACAGTGCTTCATGCTTGGTTAGAAAATTTGCTAATTTAAACCAATTAGCCAAATAAGTTCACTTATCCTGGCTTTAAAGAAAGAACATTTAAAATACCCATTTTTTCCCATACACCTATTTTAAGAAGCTAGATAGAGCCTAAACACTAAATAGTAATATATTCTCATGGTTGACTTTCTAAACTAAGTTTTAGAGTAATCAACAGCTAAAAGCTTTGCTGAGTAGCTTTAAAAGTTGCAAACCCAAATAGTTGTACATGTTCCATGCCCAAAGTATGTCATGGATTATCCTGTTTATTTGGATTTTATTTAAAGAACACCCTATTGTCTCAAAATCATTTAACTGTGCAGACAGCTGGCCTATTCAAACATGTTTTATTAGAATTCCTCTGTCCTTCCTCCTCCATTCTTTCAGATGGGTACAACCACATACTGTGCTTTGCCTTAAGCATGCAAGCTCTTCAAGGCAGGGACCATCCATAATTCAATGCAAGTAAAAGAGCCAACACAACAGGATCCAGCTAATGTTTGAAACTCCTAGCATCTACTGTAGGACAATTCCCTAGCTGGGACTCACCTGATTTTTTAAAATCCTTAGGAAGCTTTCTTCCAGGCTAGGAGGCTTATTTAAAAGTTTAACGTAGAAAAAAAAAGTCAAGAGTTGAACCTGTGTTTTAATTGTTTGTATGGCAGAAGCACCTAATCATTTAGTCTGGAAAACAGCTCTAAGATCAGAGTCCAACCATTAACTTAACTCCACCAAGTCCACCACGAAATCATGTCCCAAGCACCACATCTATAAGTCTTCTAAATACCTGCAGGGATGGTAACTCCACCACTGCCCTGGGCAGCCACTTTAAATACTTGTCAACCCTTCTAGTGAAGAATTTTTTCCTAGCATCCAGACTAGGCCTCTCCTGGTGCAATTTGAGGCCTCTTGTCCTGTCACCTCTTGTTCAGGAGAAGCCTTTCCCTCATTGCACAAGACAGGTCAGCTTATTAGAGAAGGGGATCAGGTTGGTCAAGTAGGACTTGCCTTTCATAAAGCCCACACTGACAGGCTGTAGCTCCCAGATCCTCCTTCTGGCCCTTCTGGTAGATGGATGTCCCATTTGGTGACCTCCAGTCACCTGGGACCTCTCCAGAGAGCCAGGATTGCTGGTAAATGATGGAGAGTGGCTCAGTGAGCCCCTTCATGAACTCCCTCAGTCCTCTTGGGTGGATCCCACCCAGCCCCACAGACCTGGGTGGGTTTATAAGTGATGTAGCAGATCTCTGACCATTTCCCCTTGGATTATGGGGGCTTCATTCTGCTTCCCATCCCTGTCTTCCACCTCAGGGAGCTGAGTACCCAGAGGACAACTGGTCTTACTGTTTAAGGCAGCATTAAGCACCACAGGTTTTCATCATCCTTTGTCTCTATATTCCTCCATGCATCCAGTAAAGGATGGAGATTCTCCTTAGCCCTCCTTTTGTTGCTGATGCATTTATAGAGACATTGTTTATTGTGTTTTATGGCAGTAGCCAGATTAGGGTCTTACTGGACTCTGGCCCTTCTAATTTTCTCCTTGCATAACCTGAAAACATCCTTGTAGTCTTGAGTTGCCTTTCCCTTCCTCCAAAGGTCAACTCTCCTGGCTTTTTTTTTTTTAAGCCTTGAGCTCCAGCCAAAGATCTCTGTTCAATCAGGCTGATCTTCTTCGCCACTGGCTCGTCTTTCAGCACATGGGGATAGCCTGCTCCTACACCTTTAATATTTCCTTCTTAAAGCATATCCAGCCTTCCTGGACTCCTCTGTCATTCAGGACTGTCTCCTAAGGGATTTGGCCAACCTACACAGGCTGAAGTCTGTCCTCCAGAAGTTCAAGGTGGCAGTTCTCCTAATCCCTGCCTTCTTTCTCCAAGGATTAAAAACCCCAGTCACTGTACCCAAGGCAGCCTCTGACCACCATATCACCACCAGTCCTCCCCCATTCAAAACTGGCAGGTCCAGCAGGATATTTCCCCTGGCTGAGCTCACTCATCAGCTGCACCAGAGAGTTTTCTTCCATGCAGTCCAGGAATCTCCTAGACTGCTTCCTCTCTGCTCTATTGTATTTCCAGGAGACATCTGGTAAGCTGAAGTCTCCCAAAACAAGAAGAACTAGCAATTGTGAGGCTTCTCCCAGCTGCTTACAGAATATTTTCTCTGCCGCTCTTCGTCCTGGTTGGGTGGTCTATAACAGACTCCCACCAGGATACCTGCCTAGTTGGTAATCTATTTAAGACAAAGCATTTGCCTTTGAAACCTCTCACAAACCAAGATTCACATTTTATGAGGAATCCCACTGAGCAAATAAAAGTCCTTCATGCTCAGAGAAAGCATAACACACAAAATTCAAAGTCCACCCCTTAATAAGGCAGTACAGTTTACATATCAATAACTGCAACTTTTGTTTTTGCTAGATAAAACTTATTCTAATAGCACCAAGGGGGAATAAAAGCAAATAACACTTCTATGAGGGCACCTGGACTTCAACTTATGGTTTGCATCATGCTGGATGGTCTATGTGGCAAAGAATATAATACGGTGTACAAAGATTTCTGCTAGCTGAGAAATCTGATGTTTAATATGAAAAACAGTATTAGTGTGCTTCTATACACCAAGGCAGATATTGAACAAAAAAAAGTGTTATAAGGGCTTTTTACTATGCAAAGCAGATCACAAGTACAAAACTAACAACCAGCTATTCCCAGTATTGTTCCAAGACCAGCTTAAACCAGCAGGCTCTACAGCAGCATGCTCCATCCCCCTCACCTTATTTACAAAAGAAAGGCTGCTTGCTATACCAATTACCTCAGTAAAACACAGCTAAGGTTTCTGAAGAACTTACCATTGATTTCGAAAGGGAACAAGCTGCCACTTTTGTTCAGCTTCTCAGATGAGTACTGAAATCAATCAGAAAAAAAGAGTTTTAACTGTGGAAAGAGTCAGCATTCACTTCAAGGAAACTGCATGCAGTTTTTAGTTTTCCTACATGTGCGCTTAAAAATGCCTTTTAAAAGATGGGGTTTTCCAATGTAACTTCCAGAAATTCCTGAACAGCTGATCTTCATAAATAAGCCTCCGGCACCTAATTATTTGTAATGTTTTCTGATATACTGCTAAGTATTAAACTGTTTCAAGAGTTACAACATTAGCCCATGTGAATAAACTGGAAAATTAAGAGTGATAATTCATCCTTAATGAAAAAGCTTTGATCCAATTCTCATTTCAGTAGAGAGGAAATTACAATCTGGTAGTTGGGTTTCCATTTTCAATCTTAAGGCTAGAAGGCAAAACACTTCATCTTCAACGAAGGGACAGGAATAGCTTTATCTAAATTAAATATACAAGGTCTTGAAGTTAATCACCATGAACACTGCTCCAATCAGGCTTTATTAGTAACTTTACATTTTCTTATAATCAATGCAGTGAATTTTTCATTTCTTCAAAGTAGAAAAGCCATTGAAAAAATCCTATCATTGAAACATCTTTAGCAGACAGACTGCTTTTTAAAATCTCAGCTTATTGTGAGAAACAACATAATAGCCACTCTTAAAACAAGGTTTGTGTGTAAAGGCCTTCAGTCAAGCCTCATCAGTAGCATCTGCACAGTAAGACAAGTTTGTAACTAATTTACCTAAAAAATATTACCGCAAAGGCATTCTTAATGGTCTACATTTCTCAGACAAAGCACAGAGGCTGCAATCCAGCCTCCTATAAAGGAGCTATAAATAAGTGGCTCATAGCTCCATCAGCCCAAGGGTCATTATTCACTCCTTCACCACCACCTCAGGACGGAGAGGAAGATTGCTTTAAAAAACAGCAGCACACTTTATGTGAACATTGTTCTTTGTGTATAGCCAAAGAAGATAGCATTGTACATACACTTCCTTTCCAGATACAAAGTCAATTTTTAAACAAACATCCTTGGGCTACAAAGCTTTTTCTTTTTTTTCCCTCTGTACAGCAGCACGCAGTGCTAGTGACAACTTCATATCCTTGAGCCCCACAGACACAAGCACTGAGCTGTGGTAATATTCCCTTGGTGCTATTGTTTCACAGGTAGGAAATAAAAGAACAGATGAAAGGATAGGACAGCAATGAGATTTTCAATCTTATTTTTATCAGCATCTGCATATGAGACAAATAATTTCATTTTTACTGTGTAAATACATCTGTAGATGCATTTATAACCTTCTTTTAAAGAAGCTACTTTATGTAAAGAGCAGAACCCCAAGTTTAAATCTCCATTGGACCGGCTGATAATTAGTCCAATTCAAACTATTTGAAGCCTGCAACTTGTCAGTTCTACAGAATTCACATTTAAAATGCCAGTATCCATAATTTACTTTAACCAGGTACCCAGGTACACACTTCATGTGAAACACAGAAGCACATTAAGGTAAAAGCAGTTACACTTCAGCTGTCCCTGAAGGGGAAATGGACAAATTAGAGACTAAAAGATAAGGTCTTCCAACAAATTTTTCCTTTCCAGCAGTTCCCAAATGAAAGGCAATACCAACCTATTCAACTATGAGACAGTCACTACAGAAAAAGTATTTTTGTAACAAAATTCTGTGTCAAAAAGTTTCACAGTTGATTTAGCCTGAACCAGATGACAAGGACAGCAAGATGAGTTAATATGAGCATAATAGTTAGGGATGTTTAAAAGACTATTTATTCACACAGGCCAAGATATCCAATGCTTATAAGGAAAAGAACCTCAAGGACAATCCTGTGTGGCAGTTGACAGTTTTTACAGTTTTCAGCCAAATGCATCTTTAACAAGGTTCTCTTCATGAATGTCTAAGTTATTTGATTACCTGTACTTTCACCACCTTAAAAAGCCTTGTCCATCAGGTAGAGACTAAACTACTTTGACAGTTGCAGAGCACTGAAATCATTTTCCAGGGAGACCATGGAAAAAGCAGGATCACATACATACAGACAATTTGTCCTCCAGAGAACTGCAATGTTCTTCAACTCAGACAGCAACCTTGTCCTTACAGCTATTTCTGACCAGGTTCTGGAGAAGTCAGTGCTCAGTTCCATGACAGAGCAGACATATTTCCTCTCAACTGAGGATCTTTTATACAGAATCCTGCTAAGTCCCCCCCTCAAAAAAAAATCTTGGCTAATTCTTTGGAGATTCAGACCGAAAACCAGAAGAACATGACATGTGACATCACAGGCTGAAAAGGAGAGTAAGTTGCACTATTTCCAGCAAAAGTTCAAGGCACTGAAATAAAGGTTCAGTGACTAAGAGGACAGTAAGTAACAAATCTCCTTTACAATATATGCTTGGCTTTTTATAACTGAAACTTGGAAACAGCACCTGCTGGTGTGGTGTACATTAACCATGTCTGAAAACCCAAACTTGAGGAGACCCTGTCAGGCTGTAAATTTTTTACAGGAGGGAGGATTTTTTTTAATCTATATAGCACATGGCACAAGTCCCACTAAGATATTACTGTAACAGGGCACTGAACCAGTTTATCAGCTCTCCTGGGCCAGCCACACTCCACCCTCCCCCACTCATTCCCTTTGTACTACAATCTACCTGAAGCTTCCTCAATGAGTACTTTATTTTGTGATTATGCTTGAAAAGAGCCTGCAATTGCTAAGAATCTGGACAGGGAAGTCTGCTACTCTGTGTGAAGGAAATCATCCTTAGAATAAGGCCAAATTATTCAACAAGGTCACTTTCCTGAAGAGGAAACACATCCATCTTGCAACTGCTGGTTTTTGAATAGATGTTAAAACATCCACCAAGATCTCATGCCTCTGGAGAATTTATTAGGGAAATAATGGCGTATTTTAAGATAGACACACGAGACAATGAAACTACAAGTTTCACCTGAAGTTAGAATTGTTTGCTTCATGCCAAGAAGTGGATCTACTTTGAAATGCTTGTTCACAAATAGAATCTCTCTTGTGCAGCTGGAGAGACTATGTTCAAAAGGAAAGGAAACGTGTGGTACAACATTTAGGACAGTGCTGCAAGTTTCAGTTGGTTTTTTGAATCTTAGCAGCTGTTCTTTTGTTAAAATACTCAAGAAGACACCTAGTCTGAACTGAGTAAGTAAAAGAGCCATGCAAGTGAGGCTGACAATGAATTATAATTTACATCACTAATTTTAAGTGTTCTTTACTAGCAGAAGCTAACTGTAACAAAAATAATTCTGGCTATTCTTCTATCCTCCAATGTACTGCATTAAGGACTTCACAGCCTGTGCTATCCCTCCTCATGTATCTCAGAATGACAACTTCATCTTCATACTTTTAAAATTAATGGCTTTAATTTCAAGGCATTTTTTCCAGTTTCCAAGAATATTTGAGTTCCTCCAATTTATCACCATCCTTTCCAAACCACAGGGAAGACATTGTTTATGATTCAAACACTAATTTAACCACCATCATACAGATGTGACTCAGTTCAAATAGGCCATGCCAGACCTCTGTTTCTCTACCAAATATCCTCCAAATATGACTGGATGTGAAGTAGTGATGAGGACCACTTTGACCTTTTCTCAGGATGTAAAGTAGCGATTAAGTTAAGTAGTCTGACCAGTGGCTTTTCCTCTGAGGAAGTCAATCTAATTCTACATCTTTCAACACAAATAAGCCTCAAAAATTAAAAATAACAGAACTCCATATGCCTTGAAGGGGTTTTACAGTAAAACTCGTTCCTTCCACAAGTCCTTGACTGGCAGCACCCATGTTTCTTTCCTAATACCACACCTTGAAGTCTTACAGCTCACATGCTGTTACTTCATAAACCAACATGAGATTCTATATAGAAATATGAAAAAGGTATGAGTTTAGTCAGAATATACAGAAAAATGCAAGACTCTTGAGCTCTATGAAAGTTCTGAAAGTTCAGGGAATAGAGACCAAGTATTTAATTTAGTGCTGCTGTCAACCCTTGAAAGCCATAATGTGCTCACAGAATTTCTCTTTTGTGAGGTAGAGTTGAGCAACCAGGGACACTATCTTGTGAGCTACAGTACCCAAATTGAGGAAAAAGGCTTGGGACATCCTTCCCTGCTTCTATAGCAGGTCATTCAGTAATTTTCCTGAAGGCAGGTGCAGGACAAGGCTGTACAACGTAACTCAGTATGCACTGGCTGAATTACATCAGCTTGGAAAATCAGCATGTCATTTAATAGAGCAGTAGAAAGCTGCAGCCAGTATTTTACAACATAAAACAGAGGCACTTGGTCACCATACAGCTTACACAAATGAAAGTGTACTATGTCCTGTACACGTTATTTTTATGCCCGGTTTGGCTGCACAGTAAATAGCTTTGAAAGAGCTATTCCTTTTTCTTTTACAACCCTCATTCATGAGCTGTATTACTGAATAGCTTTTCCCCAGCTATTTCATCTACTTGTGCCAAGACACTTGTACAGATGCACTGCAAAAGGTATCACAAAACTGACAAGGTTTAACTGTATTAACCCAGGCAAGGCAAGTTGTGCTTAATCCTCAATCAGCTCACAATGAGGTTCACCACATGACGTCACAGAACTTTGTGCCGGCACCAGTAACAAAAGGTGCAGGCAATATCACTTTAGAATTGCTCCAAATTGCTGCTGCTATTAGAAGAAACTACAGCATTAACCTGAATTTCTTGCCAAAAAGCCTAAATGTGCTAGCAGTGATACCAGACCATCACCAGCAGTCTTTTTCTCTTAGTGAAATTTAGCAATTGCCTTCACCAGTGGAAAAAGCACACTTTTATCCTCTTAAGTTCCCATTTAGTCAGGAAGTCATTATTTGCCTCCATGAATCCTTTTTAGTAGGGAGCAACCTACTTGCACATTTCTTTCACACCTGCTTCTCTATTTCCACACCTCACTATGCAATTTCCACACTTTTTCAGGGTGCCATTGTGTACAAACAGAACCCGTTCCTGTCCACAGAATCTATTTTCTGTAAGAACTAAAGCACTTATAAAACCAATTACTTGACAGATAAAAGGAGGAGAGGAACAGGAGAAGGGTGAGGAGGAAACAACTGATGAGACATCGTGCGCCATTTTCCGCTCCACTTGCTCTTTTTCATGCTTTATTGTAAGTCCAGATAAGGACAGGAATAAAAAACAACCAACCTACAACACATTACAGCATGCCAACACACTCCTGTACAGACTCCACACAGTGTAAAAGCAGTAATATGTCCTTCTCTGCTATTAGAGATTTGTGGTCCAAAATCTACAGTGACTATTGGTAAAAAGGTTGAGAGACTGAGAAATTACAAGGTGCTGATACATGTTTGTAACTGAACACTGCTATTGGTTAGATGTCATTATTGGCTCACAATTAGGCTCCAGAGTTTAGTTACAAATGGTGACTTTGCCAGTTCACACATGCAGCAGATTCTTCTACAAATTGCATGTCCCAAGTGCTTCATCTAACCAGACAAAATAAATGCAAGCTAAGTATGCACTTCTCCTGAGAGTTAATGTCATTTCAACATCTTAAATCTGCCTTTCAAGAATAGCACATAAGGGGAAGGTGAAATAAAATAAACTAATTATTGGAAGAATACTAAATGGACCTGGCTACAGTCTTGAAAATAAAACTGCTTGATTAATGTCTGCTGTTAGATATCCTTACTGGACAAGGAACTGCATACATGAGAATTGCAGGTACTTGTGCACAAACACCACATTCAAGGTATACTTCACCTGCTTGGGCTCATGAAAGAAATAAGGAAGCAGTTGTTTAAATTACAACAGAAAATTTTAAATTAATTGACATACTTCAGATCCAATATTTGATTATTTTAAAAAGTAGCAGAACTAGAGTCAAACCACACTTTGACATTTAGTCAAATTAAGTTTATTTGTGTCCCACTGGAACAATAAAGTTTGACCTACAGAAAGTGCCACTGTAATTAAAATCCATAAAACAAAATTACTGTGTTCCATAGGAACATGGTTTCAGTCCTCTCAGGTAGGCACCTAAAACTGACAAGAGACTGTTCTGCATTACTTGCTCTGAAGTAGATATTTCATTCACAAGAGATGTGAAAAGAATAGATTGCTTCATGCCTGAATTGCATGCTTGAACCACACAATGTAGCCAGAGATTCAACCAGCAAGAATAACACCATAAAGTTTTTCAGAGCACCAGGCATCTGAGACACTAAAAAAGCAAAGTTCCCTTCTACTAGCATCAACAACAGTCTGACTTTTAGTTTAACTGTATTTACTTTCCTGTTCTCCTTCTGCTCAGTGCTAATAGTTACCTACATGGCAGTCAGGGATTTTTCTAAGTAAACATTCTTGTCAGATATAAAGATATCAAGACCAGGTGGTCTATATGGGGTGAAGAAAACTTCAACCCATAAAAATGGGTGCATTTTGCAAGCACAGAAGGAATCCTGAGAAGCTTGGATAATCATTTTAAGTCATTAGAACACTATTTCACTATGAGAACTGGCTTTTTGCTATTTAAAATGAAGTAGCAAGGTAAAAAAATTCATTAAAGTAAAAAAGCATCACTTCAAAAAGGGACTAAACACTGAAGATCCACTTCTTCCCCTTACAACTCTCCTCCAACCCTGCAAACCAGTTCTAACTTAAATAGCTGAATTCTGGCTGATCTGTATTCTTGAAATCATGGAGTTGTGAGTTACTTGGCATTACCCATTTATATAATGTTGTTTTGGTAGATCCTTACCAGATTAATGTTGTATGTTTTACAGGTCAGATCATCCAAGCTCTGGTTCTGCAGCTTTTCTGTTATTAGTGTTACCATGGTAGTTGTTCCTTTTCCACTGTTCACACAAGTGTTGGAGGCTCTTCAGTCTCTTCTTTTAATACTCATGAGCCATTTCTGTTTTGGTCTAGAATCTTGAGATTTATGCTTCCATCTTACTGCCAGAGTTTATTTCCAGATGCTATCAGTGTATCATGTCTGGCTTCCTGTAAAATTGAATTAGAAAAAAGGAAAAGTCAGGAAAAACTCTTGCCTACATCAAAATTGTATTACAATAATATTGTAATAACACAACTCTTATTTGGACCATTCATTCATGCAAATATATCACTTTGTGAGCAATGCTGATGGCCTGGCATTTCAGATTACACATCTCTACTCATGAAAGAATACTCCTATTTGAGGTTTCACTGATTAAAATTTCAGAAAGGAGATGAAACTCATTAATGGTGAAGATCAGAGTACTATTTGGCTGTTTCCTGCTACTGAATTGCTTCTACCTAGGAGTTTAATCCAAGGCAGAGGGAAAGCTTTCCCTCATTTAAACTACTGAAGCCTAAGCCAGGTATATTAGAACAGCATTTGACACAGGCACTTACCCACCACACTGTTCTGCACAATTCTGCACATTTAATGCTATTTGCCATGTTAAAGCATTCTACCGTATTTTTTCATCACTAATCCCTTCTTAAAAAGAAAAGTGAAGCAGTGGGTAACAAACACTATACCCACTTCCCAAACCCTGAGCTACTTTTAACATCTCGCCCTGCGGTTTTTTCAGCTTTTCTTTAAAGGTTACATAATTGTTACCTGTCAGCAAACACCAAATCTGGTAACCAGGACAGACTCCCAAACACATAAAAGTATCATAGACAACAGCTTTAATATCTTTATTCTGTGAGCAGTCATCTAAATCAAAAGCACTAAGTTCATCAGCTGCTTCTTTTTATCCTAAACACCCTCTGCGCATTTGCTTTCTCTCTAGTGACCTGCATTAACCATGCTTGATGATGTAAATTGGCTAAGCATATTCAGGGATCACTATGGAATATAAAGTGGGAAGAGATCTTCACAGAGATCCAAATGTCCAAATATAAACATGAGGCTTTGGGAAGGAACATTGATGCTACTAGGACCGTAAGTTCACTTACATTTTCTAGTTTTAACATCTACAGTTTTAAAAAACACCAGAAAATTATTTTCAAGTAATATTTCCATAAAAATATTGCCTCTTTTACACTACTAATTAGTTGTTTAAATAACCAGTAGTAGCAAGGAAAAAAGCAACTTGAGGCTATGAGTCACATTAAACCCACTTAAAACTAAGATATTAATAGTAGTAATGGTGATGTTAGACTATCTTTGAAACCTGTTGCCTTTAAGTAAATCCTCAAATATGATTTTCATATGCTAACCATGCACTATTTCACCTTCACAGCAGTCTGCTACACACCAGCCTCCCTCAGCCTGAGAGCTGTCCCATAAATGTAACTTCTGCCCAATTTTTGGTCTTGTTCTTCCATCTACTTTTTTTTTTACTCTACAATAGAATGCTTAGAGATGCTCTTCCACCACAAATAATGCTACCCAGACAGCTGGAAATTGAACCAGTCTGCTTTTCCGTCATGTGTTCTATCTTCCAGGAAAGCACACAACTGTAAATATTTACATCTTGTTCTGAAACTACACCAGGTCAAATATCAGAAACCCCTCAAATTCATACACTCACTGGTAAAGGTGGCACATACACTGTTCAACGTGAGCAGTCAAAGCTAAGTGTGGTTCATGAAATACTGCAGCCAAGTTTGAGGGCAAGCATGTGAACACAGCAGTGTCTAGAGCAGCACAATCAAACATTGCTGTGTCTCTTTTAAACCTGGTGGAGTTTAAAGTAAATCTGGAATAGAAGTCACAAGAAAGACTGACTGGAGGTCAGAAGTTGTTCCTTTACAGATTGAGAACATACTGAGGAGCTTCATAACTGGTACAAAGACTTTCAGATCTCTGTTAAGGATAAATGTTTCCAGCAGTAAGAGGCCACTGCTAAGAACCAGCTGAAAAGTTCAGCACATATTTAGTTACTTCTATTTGGAAGGGCCACAGAAGAATGTGTGCAGTTTTACTTCCCTCAAGGAAAAAAACCTCAAAATCCAATAAAACTACCAAAGATGGGAGAAAAACTGATCTGTAATCAGTTAATTATAGTTATATTTTGCTTAGTACTTCAAATGTTTCACTGCAATTTAAATCAGCTTAATACAAGTCTCCTTAATAAAATAAGGAGAGACTTGACAGAATGACATTAGACTTTAGTTAATGAACCAATTGAATCAAAGGATAAAGGGAAAGCAAATGAAATCACAGAAGCATAGCACTTTCAGCATCATGCTTAATCATAGTTATCCACATTCATAAATCCTACCAGCTACCAAAAAGATTATTGGGGCATTGCAACCATTCAGGACCTTTCTGACAGCATGGAACCCAATCAGTTCTGAAACACAGGCAATGTGGAAAGTCTCCCCAAAAAGTTTCATTTTAGCAGCTCACACTTACAATAATAATTTTTCAAATAGAGACATGCTCCATTGACAGATATTTTAAGTATGGGGCTGAGATAAAAGGCTGCTGTTAGCCTGAAAAGCCTTCATCTATCTGCTCCCCCTTTTTCCTTCTCCCCACCACAAGAAAATTTCATTTCTCAATATGAAGCACAACCCTGAGCAGGGGTTGTACTTCAGATCAGAAGCACACTTTACAAGTGAATTCCTTTCTCACTTTTCTTAAAAGTGTTTGATCAGTACATTGGTATTAACTGTTTTACACTAGAAATCTGTTCTTACTGGGCAGTCCTTGTTAAGGATGACACAATGAATGTTTAAGTGGTCAAAATGTCACCATCACACTCCTACCACTGAAAGCCATTCTAGGTTGCAGTTTGATGTACCTCAGCTGCCATCACAACTGCCAACACATTCTCTTCTCTGGCTATTTGTGGCCTGCAGCAGTGTGCCAGCACAAGTGTTTCTGCTCATCACAGAGAACTAGATCAAGGAATTTTTATAGCTGGATGAAACCAAAACACTTCCTTTTGTTTCTGGGAAATGCTGTTTTCCAGCTGGATCAGCTCCCCAGCCTGGTTTGCCATGAACTGGACACAAATGCCTGTGTGGGCACATTGTAGGATGCTGACACTGCTTGTCCAAGTACCTGTCCAACTACAGCACCAGAAAAAAACCGAAATTCACCACACAAGAAAGCCAATTGACATCAGCATTTCCTACACTGAGCCAAGCAGATTCTTCTTTAATTAGAAATTAGGCATGTCCTCCTGAAGCATGATTTGAATGTGTTTTGGTCCCATCTTCCTTTACCAATTTGTACTCCTTTTGACTGGTCAAACTTTCAGCTCAAAGGGATCTGAAATCCTCCTTGCAGCCCCAGCACCTTAACTCAGTGACCAAACTTGGTTCACTCTGGTTGAGCAATGTATACTCTACAAGGAATTGTTTCCCTCATCTTTGCTAATTAATATTGGCTGCCAGGAGACAAAACAGTCTTCAGAATGACTTCACTCAACTGTGGTCATTTTAGATTTTGTTAGTATGTATTTATAAGCTTTTTGTCCCTCAGTACCTCCTAGAGGGAAGCTCCTCCCTTCACTTTCCTATTTTTGAGGGTTTAGTTTATTTCAAGACTCTCTGCTATGGTATGTATTTAATGGATCCACAGAGAAACTGGAGTAAGCTCTTTACTTTATGTACTTCTTCTCCCATGCTATTTTTCTAGAGCTGGTTAAAGGCAGCCAACTTTATATTTCAGTCTCTCCTTATCGTACTCTTCATGTTTATCAGGCTGGATCCCTCTCAAACTGATCAGCACTTCATACTAATTGGATTTCCAGTACTAGGAACCATTTGACCATCCTTGTTAGGGCAATGAGGATGCTGCTGAATTTGCATCTTTTCAGCTGCCTCATGGCAGAGATCTCAGCACAATCCAGTCCTGCCCCAATCTCCACAGAGCCTGGAAGCACAGCCCACAGGTAACACACTCTGCTGTCTCCAAGTCTCCACAGACAGCAACAGAGCCAGGAGCTGCCAGTTCAAACAGGAATATCCTCCAAGCCTAGAGCTAATAACAATAGGCCATGAAGCTCCAAGTTGGATGGAGTCCTACAAGATATTATGGCCATCTTTCCTTTAACACACCATCCTTTGTGGAGCCTGATTAGGTAGGATGGTGAGCAAGCTGAGACCTCCAAGATAAACACGCACAACAAAAGATGTTACTCAGTCTCTGTCCTGAGAGAGACTTAATCTTCCCACAATCTCCTTAAGCTGGGGTGCAGAGGTGAGAGGTGGGGAGGAAGAGAAGCTATTTTGTTGTTGTTGAAAGGTAGACTAATCAAAAGGAATAAATGGAATATAAAAATCAAACTCCAAATGCAAGCCAAAGCTAACATTCCTCAAAGCTGGAGAATGAGCTGTGATAGTCAGTATCACCATTGTCTCTGATTTAAAGTTCTTTTGTATTCCTTCTGAAGGCTGAGAAAAGTAAAGATTCATTATTATATCTGTATAGTACAACTAAAAGAGAGATTATTTCTTTAAGAGTTTAGCTACAAGTAGTAATGACTTGTAAAATCTCTGCCAAAATTAACCGTGGAGATAGAACAAAAGTGCTCACGTCACAAATTCTGTATCTTCTCAGTGACATCACTAGTGTCTTTTTGGGGGAAGACTACTAAAAATACAGATTATCCACCTCCCAGTCAATTAAAGGATGTCAGAGGCTCATTCAGTTTGACAAGCTACTTTCAAAGAGATGAAGAGTCCTGATGAAGAACACAAAGCCAACACAAAAAAACCCCTCTCCCTGGCTCTAAGAAAGTAAGGCAGCCAGACTCATTTCCAACCCACTCCTCCTCCTCCCTCTGCATCCTGCAGGACAAAATGTTCCAGCAACAGCTCATCTCAATGGGAAAATTTACATTTGTTCGAAACACTTCTAACAAGTTCTTCTGTTTCTGGAAGTTCTATCTTGAATAAAGAAGTGATCACAAGATTTTTAGATGATTTCCCTATTAACACAAATGTAGGTGTTTCTTGGTGAACACTGTCCCATTATTTTTCTGCTTATGGCATTAAAAAGACCTGTGAGAACACAGAGGATTGTCTCCTCTGTTACTTCACATTATTTCCTACTCTTTGCTCTGAGTGCTATGTGGAACCTTTATTACCAACAATCCCATACATGCACTTAGCTTGCTCCCAGCAGAAGAAAAGGATTAGCTGGAGTCAAAATTCCAATTCGGATAAGTAGGTCCTTTAAAATATTATCTCTGCTTCAGCAAGCCAAAGGAGCTAATCACTCCAGCAGTACTAACTCCAGATCTAGATGATTTTGCTACTAGACTCTAGTGAAAGGTGATGTGATTTTTGCCTCCTGGCACTTTTCTGCAGCATCCAAGAAGCACCTCAAAATTGAAACATCACACAAAACAGATCGAGTTTTAACAGAGCATTGTCTGTCCCCATCCAACTTATCCTTGAAGCAACACTAAGTTGGAAGACCAGCTTTGCTGAGACTGCTAAGCCAGTACTTTATGCCATCTGACAAAAAACTACAAAAAAGCTAGTTTCCTGAAATGCAGAATTCCAACATACAAAAGGGAAGAGAACATTCTATCTCTAAAAATATGTATTTACTACAGTGCTAAGAAGTTCACAGAGAGGCTAAGCATTCCTTACAACATAAGTCTATTATTAATAACTTTTAGCCTAGAAAAGTTGTTGATAGCAGGCACTTAAAAGAGAATTATTTGGACTCTATCCTTTCCAGCACTAATCTGCAGTGTGGCTATTCTGCAAACTTTCCAAAATTCCACACCAAGTTAAAAAAAAACAGTTTTAATTAGAAAGTTTCCTACAGCTATGAAGTTATCAACCAACTTTTTGGTGGATTGGTACTAAAAGAAGACACTTCATATTATACTTCAGGAGTCCTCTCAATGCCATTAACTAGCACCCCTTTATTTTCTGAGGTTCTTTACGAAGAGGTTTTTAGCAGTGCATTAGAGTAATAGTTTCTGACCAAAAGGGACAAAAAGAAGAGAATTTATAATCCTAGTTTGTATTCTGTTAAAACTGTTTCACACCCATCTAAAAATTCTGTTTAAATTGTAGTTTTTCTCCCTGTAGAGTTCAGATGTGACAAAATAAAGCCTTAACACCACACCCTACACATTCTAGAACTCTGAATATAACAACCAAAGAAGCCAGTTTCAACATTTGCAATTTAGAGTTTCTCTAAAAGGACTGAACACAAGAGTTACAGAACCTCTTCACTTTCTCCATGCAGTGTTTTCATGAGCCAGTTTTTATTAAAAGGAAACCTTCAATATTATAAGGTGTTCAAGCCTGGATTCAGGTTGACACAAGTCCAGCAAAGAACTTCAAAAAGAGACAAGAAAAGTAGGCTACAAGATATCCTTTACATCAACTTATGGCACTGGAGACAAATCTCAGATATTCCACAGGCTCTGGAAGCACAAGAAATATCAAGAGCTCAAAACTGTCTGCTGAAGAACATCACCTATTGCGCAAGGCAGGCCTACAGGCCACCACTTGAAGGTTAAAAATTAGGATTTGGGTTGTTAATGACTTCAGAGATAGATGAGAATAAATATTAGGTCCACTAACCTCAAATGCAGAAAATCACTCCTGAGCCCAGAATTTCACTGTTTTGACCCTAAAGTATCATCACTAAGAGCAACTGGTCACTGAGGCAGCTGAGACGAAATATAAATGATACTAAAATAAAGCTGCACCCTACACACTCACTTCTACTCTATCTCCCACACCTCAGATCCAAGAGCTCCTATGAGAAGGGAAGCCTGAACCATCACACACAGCCTTTAGATTCCACTTTACTTAAAAAACACGATACACGGGAAAGAGGTTCAAGTTAATACTTCGGTATTACCTTGGATGGTATGGTTTCCTCATCCTTAGCTGTACTATTCATCCAGCTCAGCTGAGGAACACATACAAAACAAAGACCTAAAATCATTTAACACATTTTGAGTCAGAATCAAAATGTTTTACATGATGAACTATTGTCTGTAATAAATATACACCCTTTTATTTCTCAAGTCAGTGGTTTGGGGTTGGTTTTAAAACAAGATACTCGGGAGTTTCCTTCCAGAAAGGAAAAAGAAGGGTAGAGATAGGCAATGTCAGACCTTTGTCACAGTTTATAAAGTACACTTCTCAAAGCAACAGAAGTGGTGAAGTAACCTCAAGAGACCTTTTTCCAGGTCATACCTAATTAAAGCAGGGAATACATCACTACAGAAAACTAGGGCTAAGAACTCAACTCAGCCAGAGGTTAATTTTTATTGCCAGCTCATATCAGTAAGAAGTCTGTCTCTCAGGTTTAAACCTGTCTTTCAGACCTGTTGAAGACCAAATACTCAGATCACAGACAAGTCATCCTGCATCTTTTAAAGTATCTTTGTCAGACAGGACTACAGATGAGCCGTGCCTTGTGTCTGATGCTGTATAAAGATGCTGTTCCAAGATGCTTATGTTACTTACGCTCTTTCCTAAAATAATCCACCACAATGACAGGCAAGGATTTAATTAATTTTGCTGAAGCATATTTACATCTATTCTGTTTGGAGCTCCATTTGAATGAGCCATCAGCACTGGCCCATGACCACTCATCTCCCTGCAATGTGAAATTTGGACTCTTTCTCCTTAGCCCTACTGCAGAAAGCCCAAGGCTACGATGTTATGTTGAGGAACAGAAGTCTGATCTACTGAGGTTTGAACACATCAACACCAAGCCCTTGGCTTTTGCTGTAATTATGAACTAAATGAACTAACAGTCATTATTTCAAGACTACACTACTCAAACCAAGAGCTATTGCCTGTTTACGCAATTCAGAACAGAACCTAGTGGGCAATCACCACTTCTTTACTGTAACTTTCAGGGTATATTATTAAAAGCTCGAAGTTCTACACAAATTACTTTCACCTCTACATACTGCTTTTATAAATATGCTATTTAAAACCAATGGAAGTATTTACTTCATGGACTAAGCCTCCAGTAAGATACAAAATTCAGACTCAAATAGTAATTTATATTGATAATACTAGTGCTTGGAGATGTCTACCACACTTTCACTAAAGTAAGTGATCCAGACTGTATAAGAGCCATGAGATTGTTTTTTTGTTCTAAGGCTTGAAGAATGAAAAAACCAGATCAACTGACCCTACTACCAAGATATTTGCTTCACTCCACCAGTTAGAAAAGCCATAGAAAAAAAAATAAAAATAGTGAGTAGTATCACCTACTTTCTCCTAGTGTTTGCCCTTAAAACTGAGAAGTAAACCAGGCACATATGCATATTTTAAAAATATCCAGGGCTGAAAAAAAAACCAACCTGACCCTTAACTTGTATAGCAGTGACAACAATGATTATCCCATGCATATCCTGCTTCCCTGTGACAGAATGGAATAATACCAGCACTGAAGTACTGTTCAATCACCAAAACCTATGGGCTTGGAGCTAAGGGATTATACAAATCTCTTCCATACATCCTGCTCCCAAAACACATACAGCTAATAAACCTCCTCCTGTTTGCCTTCAGGTTCATTCTGAGGAGTTTCAGACATCTGGTTGGCTTGTTTAAAATAAAAAGCCTGACTAGTAGGTTTGTTTTTATGATCCCAAGTGTGAAATGTTCTTGCTGAAGGCCTCAGGCCAGGTGAAAAACACTTATGTTAAGATGCTACTTCATGGCATTTCAGGGATCTAATGAGCTATATAATCTGCATATAGCAAAGTTGCCCTTCATTAACTTGCATACATGCATATATGGAAATTAAATATGAGGAACCTATGGTAGAACAAATATTTTTCAATAAATAGTACAGCTGGCAAACTGCAGATAGCACTAAATTTAGAATTCAAGTTCTGAGCAGTATTCTGTAAATATCCATACATCTCAATGCTTACAGCAACATGAAGCACATTTCTCCAAAGCTCACTGTACTTATTTTTCATACTATGAGTAATATTTCCTTCTCATGACAAAGTATTATGCCCAATTTAGCAGTTTAAAGGAAAGTGTCTTTGTCTCAAAATTGGAACTTTGCAGAAGATCACTGAGCAACTACACTGAATAAGCATTTGGATGTGTGGACTCTTATTTTAGCAGTCCCCAAGTACATTGTTTACATGTTTTCATATAAAACTCTAAAGTATAAAGAAAGCAAATTACATGAAGAGTTTACACAGCTGTAAAATTCTATGTAGGCTTGCACAAAGTAGTTAAAGCTTGCTGCTACATTATCTGTGTGGAAAGAGCACAGAAATGCATTGAACAGATATGAAATATGGTGTGTAGCTGACAACCAAGTTCCATCTCACGGCCTAAACTTCTCTATCATGGCTCCCCATCTGCAACTTGTTACTGAAGAAACCCTAATTCATGTGGCAGGAGATACCATCTCAGGACCTGGTACACAAAGATCCCGAGTTCTACAGCACTCATCTAGTTACCAGATCCATCAGAATCCAGAAAATAAAAACCAAGTACTACACAGCTTTCAAATAGCAAAAATTTTCTTTTAAATAAAGAGGTATCTGTATACATTACACATAGCAAAACTGAGTGGTAGTTTGAAGAATTTCTTGTTGCACTTTACTTTGCTAAACTACAGTTCCTATCAACTTAACAGCTGGTTTCCAACTTCTATTTTGCACATACCACAAGCTTTTGAATGGTGAAGTCTCTGAAGGGATCTGCACTACATATAATCTGCTCTACATGTGAGCTCTCAGTCCACAAATGACCCAAGTATGAGCAGACCACAAATTAAAGCCCATTAAAGTAATGGAATGAAATACAAAGAAAAATGCAGTACACATCAATACTGTGTGTGCTTCCAGCATTCAATTCAGACATTACTTCAAGTGTCACCAGGGACATCCCTCTTGCCAGACCTATTAAGGGTACTTCAATAAAATTTAGTTCAGTTGAGCTATGCAGCTCTTACAAGCTCACTAGACTATTTGCAAAGCCAGATAAGTACTTTGTCTCTATGCAGTCAGCCTTGAGCAGCACACTGAACAGCTGGATTCAGGAAACGCTGTGTTAGAGGTCAAGACACAAACCAACGGGTACACATTGCAGTAGGTATTTAGTAAAAGCATTTGTAACAATTACATCAACTAATGAAACTTCATGAGACAAAGTTACACCATGTCGGAGAAGGGAAAAAAGTGAACTATTCTAGCTACATTTGTATGATTGTTTTTTCCTTAAATACTGGAAGACCATCTTTCCTGAGCTTGATGGAAAAGCTCAGTATTTTCTGTGTACTTCCTCAACACTACCTGATGAAGCGAACAAACAACTCATTACTTCTACAAGCAAATTCTGTGGAAAGATTTACTTGTCCAAGGAGATTCATTGAAGTCACCAGAACTCCAAATTACAGTTTACTCACAGAGGATGGGCTACGAAGCCTTAACATAAACTATGCCCCTGGTACAGGAGGCAAACAGGCATAAGGTGCCAATTAGTACACAAATACTATAGATCATAGTTCAGCCAGTATAAACCAAAATAACTATTTTATTTGAGCACAAAAATGCCAGGAGAAAAGGAGTGTTGAAGGCCTTCACTTTTAATCTTTCCTGACTGGGACAGAAATTTAGCAGCAGGTAAGTCACTTGGCAAGTCCAGCATATAACATGCACAGACAGCAACTGTGCAAAGGAGGACTAGACCAAGAGTGTTTGGAAGGAAAATGGGACCTCCCACTTGGGCAGTTATCTTTAGAGAGGACAGCATTCTGACAAGATCAACTTTGGTAACCAAGCTGAAGCACAAACAATAAAGATTTATCTGATGAAGTCAACAGTAAGAGGTGTGGTCTTTCAAATGATCTTTCAATGCTGACAAAAAGTGTACTCAATCTAAGCTTCCTTTAAAATGAGCCTCTGAAATTACATCTGGGTTCTTGGCACCTTCACACATGCAAAGGTTAAGCACACTATAATCTGCATAAAGCAGTAACATCTTTTCTGCTGAAGATCTGAAACAAACGCCTGTGTTCGGGGAAGTCACTGGCTGAGCACCTGGACTCAAGAAGTACTGAAGTGATAAACAAGCTTCTGACAGCTGCAGCCTTTTCTGCAGGTGCAACAGGCATTCACTTCATTGCAGTTTGGCTCAGCTCAACAGCTACTTTAGAACTCAGAAACAGGTTTGGTATTATTTGATCAGCTTGTGCTCCAGTAAGAAAAGGACAAAGGGAAGGTCCCTCCAAACTAGTTCCATTTAAGACTGCATATTTAACAGGACTATAAAGTTTAATCTCAAGGATACACAGCATTTTGCAGTCAACTTTGTTAGTAAAATTGGAGTACCACA
Organism: Pycnonotus jocosus; assembly: GCA_013400435.1. Classification (NCBI taxonomy): domain Eukaryota; kingdom Metazoa; phylum Chordata; class Aves; order Passeriformes; family Pycnonotidae; genus Pycnonotus; species Pycnonotus jocosus. Next base: position 75,799 of record VWYP01019037.1, on the reverse strand, counting down.
CTTTATACAGAAAAACCTGCCACAACCATGAACATCCCTTGAAACTGCTTTTCTGAACATAGCTCCCCCATAATCCCATTTAAGGTCTGTAATACTTACAAACAACTATTAATCTTAAGTACAGATTTCACCACCCACATTGCCTTTAACTTCCCAACACCAGCTGATGCTGCCTTTCTGTTCTGGTAACACTTTGTGGGTTCAGAGTGGTCACTGAGGTAATCCTGTCTTACAAATATTCAGCATCTTTAGGAAAGGATCAACAGACTTGCTAAACCTCTGCTCAATTTAACATTGCAGCATGGCTTCAAAGCATATCTGTCCATCTCCTTACAGCATCCAGCGGAAAGAATGCTTGGAAGATTAATTATTCCAGCTTGTAGCCAGGCACAATAAAACTTCCAACTACACTCAAATACATCTGTGTGATGAGAATAATCTGCTACACATGCAGGGACTGTAAATAAGGCAAGGATAAGAGCAAGTCTAAGGGAATGACTGAATGGCAGAGATGCAAAGAAAGTTTAGAGGAAGAGGTGCTGGAGAAAAAACCACAAATAGCACTTACAGAACTGTGTCAAACAACCCCAACAGAGACAGGCCTCAGAGAAATCCATTTCTACACAGCACAAGATTCATTATGTGCACTGAGTTCAACAGGGGAGATAATATGAGAACTAAGATTTCAAACAGAGAAAATTGCACCTACAGAGACATCAAAAAATACTTACAAATACAAATCCAAGAAAAATACTCTAAAGAAAAGCTGTTCCAAGTAGTGGAGCTTAGCCTTTGACATATGGCTTGCAATGAAAGAGCAATTTCATCTCAAGAATGGACAGCTTCAAAGAACTCTAACTACAGATGACTTCAGTCACTCTGTTACACCTGGAATTATTTGCAAGGTACTAGATTTAGGCTGTTATGTGATATATTTAAATACAGACAGAAACAAGACATGGTTGGGGCTTTTAAGAAACAAATGAACAACAAAGGGTTTGGACATCAATTTGAGATTAGGCCTGTCTTCATCCTATGTCTGCATTAAGGAAAAGGTCAAAATTCATGCAACCAGTCTCCAATTCCCCCATATTTAAGTAGAACTTCTGGGAAGAGTGGGAACCTTTTATGAGCACTAGAGGTGTGCAGCACCCACCTGGTTCACCTCGACATTAGTGTAACAGGGTTTAGGGAGGAACCTGTGAGCTCACACACCTAAATGTTACAGACTTGTGTTGCTGAGAGGTAGCAAAGGCAGTCCTTGGGGGACCATCATAGCCAGACAGCAGCTGCCAGGGGTGCGTGGGAGAACACACAGAGCAGGAACCCAGCTCAATTCCATTTCTGTGCTTCCCGTGATCTGCTGCTGGCAGAGGAGGCTTGTTCTATGTAGGAGAACAGCAGGAAGGACTGCAAGACAGCCTTAAAATCCTGCATAGCTTTGACAAGCTGGAAAACTGTTCTGCAAGTAAGAGGACACAAGTGAGTTCTGAAAGGCACACTCAGGCAGGATTAAATGAACAAACAGGAAGTCAAATTCCTCAGAAGAAAGCTGTGAGCTAGGTGGGATCAACAGGCTGACCTTGAAATGAGTGTTAAGCTGGTGTAAGAAAGTCCAATGTATGGGGATGCATAAACAGGAGTATCAGCTTCAGGGCACATGAAGCCATTTTTTCACTCCACTCAGCACAGAAAGTCTCAGCTGCAATACAGCCTTGGGTTTTGAGCACCACACACTTGAAGCCCAGTGTGAACTGACTTGGGAGAACAACAGGAATGATGAGAGCTGAAAAAACATGACCTCTCAGGAAGACCCAAACAGGCTAGTTTTATTCAGGACAAAAGTACCACAAGGGTGGAGGGCAAGACACAAGGAAACAGGAACATGGCAAAAAACAGCATAAGTATTTTTTAAAGTTTACTTACTACAGGGGAAGGAATAGCTGTCCCTTATGTCCAGGGAATTAGGCAATAAGCTTGACCTGCAGTAAGATGTCTGGTTTCATATTCAGAACAAGTTTTAATACTGAGGACAGCAAAGCACTGGACTAAGTAGAAGAGCTGCTCAGCCTTCTGTTACGAATCACATTGGATGTGCAATACCAGTACAGGGCAGGAGACACAACCAGCCTACACCTTTCATAGCTCTGTTGTGTTTTTTTAATGACAAACAGTTTTGAGCCCCTGTGATGTTTTTGCTTATCCTCCTACAATGTTTTTTGAGTTTCAGTGAACTAGAAGTTACTTTTCTAAATTTTTCAAATTAAAATTTCATAATCAGGTTGGTTTATTATTACCAAAAAAAGTCACAGCTGCCCCATACCTTCTTCATAAAGAAGTAAAGCCCCTCCTGTGGCAGCATGCAAGTTTCAGCAATATTGCAGTATCCTGCTGCATCTTTCTTCTGACCAAGAGAAGCCAGAAGCCTATTACTTCAGAAAGACAGGAGTGCTTTGCCTTCCAACAACCCAGCAGGGTGATGTAATGGCTTTCACTGATGTGGTGTCAAGGCACTGTCACACAAATGTGTGCGCACCTTTCACACCCACTGCCTCAGGCTGGGTTAGGACTTCCTGAGGATGGAAAATGCTGCACGCAGCAGCCAAATACTCCAAAATAAAAAACTAAGATAGGCAGCATTTTACAGATGGAGAGTTGAAGCAAAGAGCATTAGTTATAGCCAGAGTTCATATTTAAACTGCAAAATCCAAAGTCACTAAAGCACAGAGGAATTAACTCTTAAGAGCTCAAGCATAAATAGGCTACCTAAAAAGCATAAAAGAAGTCAAAGTACTATCCTTTTTCATCCTCTGTAATAGTTTGGTACTACACATATTTATCCAGGTACTTTCCTGCTTTATTAAATGACATTCTTCTGATTTGTGAAGCATGAAAACAGAAGAGCAGCAGCAGTCCACCTTACCCTCTCTGCAGTTCAGCAATTTCTTATCCAAATATTGAACCAGAAAGCTCTGGTCAGGATGGGGTGCTAATGGAAGAAAAGGATGAAGTCAGCAGGCACATACACAGCCAAGCTCAAGGGGACTACTATGCATCCTGAGAAGGGAACAGGCCAAGTACCAGGCTGGCACTGGAACATGCCAGCTCATGTTCCAGTGCCACCACAATCTCCAAACCAGCAACACCCCTGCTGTCTCTTAAGCTCTGGTAGCCTCTTACAACAGACAGCAGCACTCCAGTTTAGTCTCCAAGTTACTCACACTTCTCAAATTCATCAAGGTTCAACTCTGTTGTTTCATTTCATTGTTTTTAAGAAATGAAAAGTTGAAGTGCTGGGTACTTGTTCCATTCCCCCTTCCCACTATAAGAAATACATGCAGTACTTTAGTCAATCCATGTAAGTAGTTCGTGAATGCTGTTTTCATTACCCTTCTCTCATTTACTAAATACTGCATCAAATTATACTTTGAAACAGGGCAGTAGTCTTGAGACATGCTCACACACCACTACCCTCCATTCTAACAGATAGCAATTAATTATTTGCCACTACTATCACACTGGGATAACTGAGCAAAGAAAACTAACATTATAATTTTAACTGTCAGTTCATCAAAAACACTGTACAAATATACAAATAGGTCTCAGGTATGTAAATGGAGACCAGCACTTAAAAAAATCAATAAATCACACCCTCAAACAGTCCATAGATCAGAAGCTTCCTATGTTATGAAAACATAACATGATGCAAAAACCACTTGCAACCCCAATGGCCATTTACATATTGACTAAGAAATGCTGAGCTGCAGAAGGCAGAATCCCAGACCTATCATCCTGACTCAACTATGTTCCCACAATTCTGTTTCATTACCTACATCACACCTGAGGCTCCAAAGTTTAACCTCTTCCATATTCTGCATGCTACTTTTGGACAGTGGAAGCTGATAAGGCCACGGGGTTTGACAGATCCTAATGACACACAGCTTTTGTCCCTTGTCCCCTTCCTTAAACACCATAAACTTTCATCCCTCTAAAACCAAATGAGGTGAGGTCAACAGAAACCTTGAAGAAAGACAGAGAAGCGCATTTTTCATTGGAAAACCAGAGGGAGTTAAAGAAAAGAGAACCTTTAAAAGAGGAATTTTCATTGCAAACATTTTTGAGGGTAGAATGAAGAACAAAAATATCAGACGGTATCTAGTAGTAAACTGAATGAGATGAATACTTTACCAAGACAAAATCTAAAGCCACAATTAAGAAGGTGAAACATAACACATGTGCACAGCACTGAAGGAATGATTTAGAGCCACTGACATCAACACATAACACAAGCTGTGCAGAGCAGAAATTAAACATGCTGCAATAATAATGTGAACTGCCCAATTAGGTTAAAAAATACATTTACCCTACAAATTAAAAAACCTCCCAAACCCCTCGAAGGCATTAATGCTGTTCACAATGTTATTTGAGATGCAAATTAGGGACTTAAAGTTAATATAACACCAACAGAAGTTTCTATTCTTCCTATTAATGGCTGAAGGGGAGGTGACAGTAGAAGAAAAGCCACAGCCCTGTTATATGAGGTCTTATTAGGACAGTATACATTTCCCTTCATTTTTAATACCTTCACTTTAATGTAGAACTGGGTAAGTTAAAAATGTGATCTTTCATAACCCAAGCACACTGGAGTGAATTAACAAATAAACAGCAAGTCGGTTGTCAAGGCTGGCTGGATAAGGGGAGTCTTAAGGAGAAACAGGTATTCCTTTATTAAAATGGAATTCAGATCCTGTCTTCAAGCATCATAGATCTCAGGCTAAAGCACAAAAGTAAAGGTTTAGACAGTGGTGCTGCAGTTATTTTCTCAACTATTTCCTGTACCAGCTGGGTGTTCCAATTTTGAAGCTCAGCAAATGCAGAAACAGTTTTCTTGCAGCTCAAATGCCCTCCCCACAGTGACGTGTAGGTCTTGGTACACAGAGTCAATTTTGCAAATGACACTTCTAATGAAAGCTCCAGGCAAAATACAGTTTGATTTCACACCCTTGGCTCTATCTGCACAGACAGACCCACACACACTGAAGAGCAGTTGCCATCACTGGCACTGCTGTCCCAAGCTCTGGGCCTGATACATCACTGACAGTTCTCTCCAGTGCTTTCCTACCGTTTAACTCTCACAGGAACTTAAAACAATGTTGTCATACCAGGTTCAGAGCAATGATGTGAACATCAGGTGATCAGAACCCTTGATCTTACTGTTAACATCCAACCTGTAAAACGTGGCAGCTGCATCTTACTAGAACACACTCAAGCTCAAATAGAAGAAAGCCAATTATATTAGTTTTGTTTTTATAACTCAGTAAATATCTTAATTGAAACATTTCATATTACCTTAAAGCATAATATTCAACTGCTTGCTTAAAAAAACAGTGCTGTCAGTAAACTGAGAGCCATAACCCAGATAATGTATTTAGTAACAACCCTGCCTACTTCCTCTCCTCAACCTAAAAATTAGCAGAAACACGGCCTTCAGAAGTTATTTACACCCACTGCAAAGCATTAGCAGTTAGCTGAGCAGCTTCTTGTCAGCTTGCTAATGACATTATTCCTAGAAACAACCAAAAAAGCCAAAACAGCACCAAATGTAGAAAGGGCTACATTAAGAGTTGACAGATACCTTGATTTCAGGTTTCTTTAAACTTAACAGTACCAAAATATCCAGTTGGATCATCACAGAAAAATTGTAGAGCAGCCTAGAAAGGAGTTAAAAATATGCCACAGCCCCCCCCCCCCTTTTTTTTTTTCCAGCCCCCCCNTGCCCCCAGCCCCCCCCCCCCTTTTTTTTACAGGCCTCCTCTTGAGTGAGAAGAAAATCCTTAAAGAAACCATTTTCTGAAAATATGACTGTCTCAACTCCCCTAACAGAGTGTTTACAGTTAAGAGAAACCAATGAAGTGAAGCTGGTTTTGGTGGGGTTTTTTTTAAGACTCACAGCTTTGCAGTTCTTCAGTGCTAAGTTCTCATTAAGAACAAGCTTTATTACAACCAAAAAAAGCACATTGTCCACATAAAGGGCTTCCTCACAGGTGTAGAGGGTCACAAGATTAAAACTTACCTACCAAGAAAGCACCAGACACTGCACTGACTTCAAGTACCTGTATTTCTAGCTATGACCTTCTTTCCCAGAATTGAACAAGGCTTCCTGTGCTGATTAACTCTTCCTTCAGGAGTGCTCATAAAGCCCTCCACAAGTTTCTCTGAGTAGTTTCACACCTCCCAGTAATGTTATGTTACTTTCAATACCTAAAGTAAAAGTTGCAGGTAATTCTACAATGGGAAGGAATCTCTTGCATTTTCAAACAGACTACCTGCAAGATCATTCTTACATGACTACCAGATCTCAAGAATGCAGTAATCATAAAAGTCCAAGAAGTTTATTTCACAAAAAAGCCTACAGTTTAAAGCAAGTAAAATTTTGTCTAAAAAGAAAGCACAGAACTTGTGAGCTTGCAGGGGAGAAAGAAGCTCCCTTTTGCCTAAAAGCAAAATTTCTGTTTATATTATGACTATCAACATACACAAAAAGAAAGGTAAATCATAACAAATGTTAGTATTGTCCACAAAGGCTTAGGAAAAGTTCTTAAGGAGGCTAGTTTTTAGGACAACTCAAAGCAGAACCACAGAAGATAAACTTTTAGAACAAAAATCAAAGCCAGCATCAAAAAAGTGGAGGAGTAAGGAAAGAATTGTGTTTGGAAAGTTTTAAGTACACCATTATTCTAAAGGGAATAATCTATCAAACCACAGGAGGTGACTAGAACTGCCATCATCACTGCTAACACAAAGGAATGTAGATTGGGGGGAGGCAACAGAGGAAGGGGGAGAAAGCACAGAGAAGGGGAAAGAAGAAACTAAAAAAAGGGAGCCACAGTAATGGCTACCAGACTCTCAAGGAATTCCTAAAGGAAAGAATAAATCCTTCAAGGTTTTGTTTTAAATAAAGCAATCCATGCAATAAATTGCAGTCTTCTCAGTACAGTCAGGCTTTCAGTTTATCTGCCCACCATATTTTCATAAATATAGTTTTACACCTCTACTAAACTTCCAAAGCTTAACACAATGGTTGCAAATATAAATATTTCTTCTTTCATCCTCCTCATTCTTCTGAATCATAGTACCCTGCAGAAAAACAGCTTTTCAAAAGGAAGTAGGGAAGCTTAACCATCCTGAATTTAAAATATCCCTTTACAATTATTTAACCAACTTTAATTCCCCAGTTAAAGAGACAGTAACTATGGGTTACGCACTGGCAGCTAAAGGCCGCTAGAGGACTGCCAGATTACCACAGGAACATCCCAAAAGTGCATCAGATCATTAGGGAGCTGATCTTGCAGATCACTATTTTGAGTTTGTGTCTAAGGCAGCATTTACTTCCACATGATGAAGAGCAGCATCTTGCTACCCATGCAGAAAAAAAAAAAAAAAAGGAGGGGGGCTCATTAAAAATAGCAGACATGTTAATACGAAGGCTATTTCAAGGAAATTCAAAATGAGTGAGTAGTGAACCCATTTTCTAGTTCAGAGTTCCACCAGCTTACGTAGAGCTACTTAAAATGTATGCTTTAGTCTCTTGCCTCTGAACACAATTCTTCCAGGCATTTTTGGAAGCTTAACCACCAGAAGGATACAAGCTCTTTGGGCTTGAACAAGTACACTGCATCTCCAACAAAACCAGATCAAGTAACATGCTTCATCAGGAAAGTTTTTGCTATTCAGCAAACATTGTGCTCCACATTTCATAAGCCCGACTAGAAGCAAGCAGACCATTCACAATTAAAACACACCCAGAAACACTTCAGCTTGCCACAAGAGATACAAACTTACTGGTTCTTTCCAAAAATGGCAAAATCTTCTGACTAAAATATTCGCTATCAGTCAGGCAAATGAACGGGAGGCAATGCAACAGTAATGGCTCTAAATAACTGTTCTCAGGAGATGATTTTAATGTAGGCACAGCAAACCAGAAAATGGATTTGACCAGCTGGTTTAACTCATCCCCAGGCAGAGGACCTGGTGCTCATGGTGAAAGCCAGAGGCAGAATCACCCAGTCCCTCTCAGTCCTGCAACCCCAAAGCTGAGGTGCTGCTCCAAAGCTCCTGAATGCTGGGATGGGGATGCTCTTCCCTAAAGAGGAAAACGCCTGAACATTTCCATCCCAACCCCAGAAGTCCAGATCCCTCAACACCAATCTTGAGAAGCTTCCACAGCGGCTGGCTGCTCTATCTCATAGGACCTAAAGCGACCTCCTAAAACAGCACCCAGAATTTCAACTACACATTTCTAGCCAGCCTCAGCAGGCCAGAAGACATTTAATAAGCCAAATAACCAGAACAAAGCCATGTTATTGCCCTCAGAGAAGCTGGGATAACACAAAGAGCCCATTCACTTGCCCACTGAGCCCAACTGGTCCTTACACTTTGGGGCCATAAAAACTAGAAATCAACTTTCCTATTGCTGAGGGGAGGGGAAGGAAGAAAATAACCACCCTTTCCACCCAGGAATCATTATGGAAGGCAGCTATTGTGGAAAAACAGCCACCTCCACAGAGGTAACGCTATCCTTGAACCAGACAGGGGGGAATTGCCTCAAAATCGCCGGGGTACGTGCCTGCAGACATGTGTTTGCAGGGCAGCGGCACAAAGGAATGTCCGAGCCCCGCCGCGGCCGGGCACCTTCCCTTCCCCGCACGGCCGGGCCAGGCCAGGCCGCTGGGAGACATGGCAGCACCGCGCAGCCGGCCTTGATCCCGCCCCAGCAGCGTCTATTAACGCTAATAACTTCATTTTTAGGGGTCATGGGTTTTCTGCCTCCCGGCGGGGCGGCCGCTTTGCAGCTCCCAGCGGGCGCACGGCAGCAGCCCCGGCGGTGCGGGAGAGCGCGGCCCTGGCCGAGCACGGACAATAACAACCAAATGCACAATATCCACACCGCTTCACCTATCTGTCGAGGTAACCGGAGGGATGAGCAGCATGCAGCCCTGCGGCAGCAGGAGATGCCGCTGCAGGGAAGCGCAGCCTCGGGGTGACACCCCCGCCCCGCAGGGTCCCCCGGGCCGCGCTCGCTGCCCCGCCCGCCCGGAGCTGCGCGGTGCGCACGGCCTCCTGGGCTCCGCGAAGGGGTCCGAGGATGGCCGAGCCGCCTCCCTTCTGCCCCGCACTGCCTGCGGGCCGACAGTGGGGCTGCTGCCTGTCCGGCTGCTGACTGCAGGGCTGTTATTACCTGTCTGGCTGTTGCCTACACAGCTGTTACCTCTTACCCGCCCGACTGTTACCTGCCGGCCGCGCTCGTTACCCCCCCGCCCCGTGCCCCCACGAC
>VWYP01019037.1:26619-66302 GCA_013400435.1 Pycnonotus jocosus | reverse complement strand
CCCTCCGGGGGGCGGGGGGCGGGGTCCGCCCCCGCCCATATAGGGGCGGGGGGCGGGAGCTGTCCCGGTCGCGGCAGGGACGCGCAGCTGTGGTGCCGGGTGGGGTGGGGAGCGCGCGTTGGACTACAGCCCCCAGGAGGCCTTGCGGTAACGCGCCGCTGTCATTGGCTGGGCAGCGCGCGTGCGGAGGGGCGAGGGGCGCGCGGCGGAGAAGATGCGCTTAGCGCGCGGGGGTGATTACGTCATTGCGTGCCCGGATGGAGCCGCAAGGGGGGGATGCCCACCCTCCTCCTCCTCCTTTTGCTTTTCCTCATCTTCCTTCTGGTCTTCTTCTTCCTCCTTCTCTTCCGATTTCTCTTCCTCTTTCTTCTGGCTCCTGGCACCCTTTCTGCCTGCGCTCATTTTGCTCCTGGCCCAATTGTGGATTCTGGTGCATGGGAAATTGTAGTTTATCTGCTTCCACGATCCTTGTCCGTATCCTTGGCAGAGATTTGGTTCCATCCTTGTAATCAGTTTTTATTCTCAGAATTCCCCATTGAAAACGAGTTATCCCTGAAGCATTTCATTGCTAAATCCTATCCAAACTTAGAATTATTTATTTATTTTTAATGCTAATGAAGTAATGATAATGTGTTTGCCTTTCACAAGCAGGCCGAGGTGCGGCGGGACACCCGAGGCTGCCCTCAGAGCCCCCCGGGCCGAGCCGCTCCCGCTGCTCCCGTTCCCTTCCCTGCAGCCGGCGCTGTGTCCGTGTGCTTACACTGCCCTCTGCTTGCCCGCTCCCTGCTTCCAGGCACACCCGCCGGGAATTCCTCATCGCCCCAAAATGCAGGGCAGAAAGCCACCCGACATCTGCTGCTCGCCCCACAAGAACCGTTCCTATGGGAGTTTCTCAAGGCGGCCGTGAGTCAGCCGGAGCGAGGAAGTGGGATGTATTTGGACAGCAATTACACCGTGCACTTGTCAGGGCAGAGGCTGCTTTATGTGGGTGCATAATCCTTAACGTCATGAGAAACCAAACCCTGATTTACTGCTGCCCACAGGCCTAACATTACTGCGGTGCAGGTACTTCTTTTTCACGGTAACTGCTATCAAGCTCCTGTCCCTGTGACAACCATCTGTTGTTTCAGCCTTCTGCAACCTGTTCTTCTGTGTTTGCACATGGAGTTGTATTTCACTCACCTTTCCTTCGACCCACGAGTTTTTCAGCTGAATTTGCCTTATTTTGCTGTAAGATTTTGCTGAATTATGGGACAATGCTGCAAGAGATACCTGAGTTAACGTCACAATGCAGAGTCCAAACCAAAATTGTGTTCCTGGGAAATGCTTACTTTGGCTAGCTTACTTTCAAATTTGAACCTTAAGAGACCAATAAATTAAACCCAATTTTATTTAAACCAGTATTACCAGGTTTTACTGCTGGTCTTTATCACTGTCCTCCCATCTTTTGCACTCTGTACAATGCCACGGTACTTTTTTCACATAGTTTTCCAAGATTCCTTTCCCTGATTATACAATGAATATTTAAATCAGTGTTCTAGTTCTCAGTAAGATCAACACATACCTCTCTTCAGAAAGATCTTGCAAGCGATTACAGGTAAACAGAAGAAAGTACACAGGTTTCTCCCATTGCTCAGTCCTGGCTCTTGAAATGCTTTGTGATTGTGCTCATTTTGCTCCTGGCCTTATTATGGATTCTGGTGCATGGGAAATTGTAGTTCATCTGCTTCCATGATCCTGTCTGCATCCTTGCCAGGCATTTGGCTCCATCCTGTAATCAGTTTTTGTTCGCAGAATTCCCCATTGAAAACAAGTTATCCCTGAAGCATTTCATTGCTAAATCCTTATCCAAATTTAGAATTAACAAATTTTTTGTTTGTTTGTTTTAAACGAAGTCATGATATAATTTGTCTTTCACAACAATTATAAGTATTCCGCTGGAGTAATGCAGGTCAGGTGTGAGACTTTGACGTAAAACTGTTTTTCCTTTACCTATGCCTTTAACCATTTCTGTAGTTTGCAAACATTTGTGTTTCCATTATATTTTCCTCCAGACTCCTGTACTATTTCTGTATCAAGCAAGGTAAACCAGAGGGAACTTTATGTATCTGAAATGGAAGTTTCTTTATTGCAACTGTTCAGTCACAGCCATGGCTGCAGCGCTGGGGGAGGCACGTGAAAGGGGCACAGCTGCACTTTCCCAGCAGCCAGTGCTGCTGCTCTGACCTTCTACATGCTGGGTATTTCCATCTAGGGCAAAACTTTGCAGGAATTAAATTATCTTATGCATTAGATAAATCCCTGAACTTCTTTGTCTTCTTCTGTAATGCTCCCCTGTAATTCCTCCCCTTATTTATCACATTCCATTCTCCTTCCCAACTTTATCTGCTTTTTTCCCAATGTGACAATGCTCTATACTGGCTTCTTTTGGGATAGAACTGCTTTTACCTCTCTGTAGTCCAGAACCACATGAGAAGATGAGCCTTTAACTAGAGATGTTACAGAGGTGGTGCTCCTATGATCTCAAAACTTATCAGATGAGGAAACCACATACAGTGGTCAACAAAAGCTACAGGACAGGGTGGAAAAGACAAGTGTGATCATATCTGAGACAGGGCAGGTGGTAGCTCTAATCAATGTCACTGAGTATTCAACCAGAGTCTTCTTTCATTTTATACCCAAGAGTAAAGCCCTGGCAGGGATCCAGTATATAATTCGGATCTTGGTAAACACAGACCTAAATTTCCCTCATGACAAGGTTCGATAGTAATTGTCTAGCACTTTAAATATCTAATTACAAACATGCTACCACATGGTAAAGTGGTCCGTGTCTGTTCACTCAACTGTGTGTCTTCAGGAAGGACCATCTGTTTCCAACAAAACAGTGAGACACGAATGTAGGCAGGTTTCTAAATTAAAAAGAAAGAAAAAAAAAAAAACAGACAGGGGGAAGAAAACAAACTAAAGAGAGACACTAAGCTGTCTTTACAATAAAGCACAAGCTGAAATAGGTGCAATCAGAAGGAACCTCAGGAGGCAGTTTTCACCTAGGGAACCAATGGATGGCATGGCTTCTCTAAGATGTCCTTCTGAGCATTAATTTATGCACCTAAACTGCTGCATTAAAAATATGGAAGCCTTCACTACAGGATGAGTTTGGTCCATCTTGACCCCCATGTTCCATAAAGAAACAGCAGCTCTTCTAACCTCCTGTCTCCACATCCAGGTCATGAATCCAGGTATTCAAGAAAGGGAGTGTTTTCCCCTCCTCAGAGTGTGGCAGGTAGACATGAGTGACACTGGTGTTGCCTCTCAGGCAAAAACAACAGACAGACCTGAATGCTATGGGTGTGTGTTACAACTAAGCTGCTGCCTATCTAGGCAAATTACCACCTAAGATCAGGAAGGGATGCAGAGGAGACTGTGCAACTCAGTTCTTTTTTTTGTTATTATTTTCATACTGTTTGTGAACAAGGAGCCCAGCAGCTATTTGATGTAAGGTCATGAAGTGCAAAAATAGTTCAGACACTCTGTAACGTGTACAACTGCTCGTAAAGGTCAGATGAGCATTTCCAGCACTATTTCAAACTGATTGCAAAGTGTTTTGCTGTGGACACTGATTAGGTCAACATTAGAATGCCAAAACTTAGTGTATTTACTGCATACTTTAACAGTAATTTTTTAACAGTGAATTACAGAAGCAAGACAAGCAGGTTGGAATAGCAGGTCTCAGTTGGGATAGCAAGTTTCAGGTAAATTTAGCCCAAATCATGCTATTTCTCTTCTTGTAGCAATCACTGCTGGCCATTCATCTGCTTCACCATAAAATGTATATAGTGGCAAATGGGCCTCTGTTTTAAAAGACACATTTACGAAGGCTTGTCAGAAAGAGTCCAAATCCAATAAAATCCTTCACTGATCGTGTTTCCCTCAGGGTCACTTAGCCCTCCCCCTGAGGAGCAAGAGGGCAATGTAGATTCCATCTCCCAGCCCAGGGAGTCCCCCCACAAGGAGTGAAGAAAGACACTGGACTGACTCTGGAGTCTGGCACAGAGCAGGTACAGGAGACACTGCTTGGGTACTGAGTTCACTGTGATGTTCTTCCTGTTTTGAGGGGATGTTCGAGCATGGCTGAGCCCCACCAAAGCAGCTTGTCACACTTCTCCATTCTCTCTGTTGAGTGGTTTCACAGGTTCTGGGCACAAGAGGAAGTTCTGCCACTAATTATATGTATCAGTTGGTGGGTTTAATGTAGACCTTGCTCAGACTGCTCAAATAGATGAAGTTATTGTATAAGGTACTTTTCCTTACTTACATTCACAAGCTGGCTATAAATGAGATAAAGCGATAAAAATGCTAAATAAATAGGCTGGAACTGAGAAGCAGAGCAGTGTTCAGCATCAAAATCTGAAACAAGCAGAGGGCTGACATCCAGGGATATTAGAGTCAGAGGTCTCTCACATACCACTAGGAGCTGGCTAGATATTATGTTCCTTGTGAACTCTTAAAAGGATTTTGCAAACGTTTAGTTAATCATGACCAGATCAGTTTTTATTGGATTTCATGGAAGGGTGACTCCATCCCGTGCCCCCTGCACACAGCTGACTTTTCCTACACCCAGCCTTTCACCTCCATTACCTGTTATTCCAGCTACACACTTGCCTGTTTCCTCTTCAATTGAGCCAACTGGCCAGGATATACTTCCTTCTTCAGGGTATGAATTAGCCACCAGATTTCAAAAAGGGCCAATCAAGCTCCATGTGCTGATCCAATACAGCATTGTTCAGCTTTTCACTGCAGTCCCTGAGGAACAGCCCCACTCCTGAGAACTCTAAACCACTAAGAGTTCAGCCAAAGCATCTTCTGCCTACTCAAGTTTCTAGTCCTTCCTACATACGTTTCCAAGTGCCTTGTTCTTTTTGCTGTATACAGCACTTCCTTCCTAGACTTTCCAACACTTGTCTGCTTTTCCAAATGGCTTGTTCATCTCTTGACTGAGCTTTTTCTCAGCCCAGAACTTTTCCCCAGTTTGTGTCTTCTTGAAAAAGCCAGGGGCAGCACAGGTGCATCAGGTACGTGCAGCCTGCTGCTGGAGCTCTCAGGTTTGCAGTTTTTCTGCCAAGACAGGGCGTGCAGAGTTCCTGTAAACTCCTCCAGTGATTTCCAGTACAAGGCATAGGGAAGGCATATAACTAGCAAATAAATTTGATTAATAAGCCCTGTTGCTTAAAGCCCACTCTGCACAATGTATCACACTTGTTATAGTTCACCATCCTTAATATAGTATTTCTGTATGAGGCATTTCATCTGCTTCTCATTTTTATGAGTTGAGATTGCAGAGTTTTTATTTGGCTTGGGCTGATTTAGTTGGTTTTGCTTCATTTTGGGGGTTTTGGGGTTGTTTTTTGTGTGTGTGTTTTTGGGGGGGTTTTTTGTTTGTTTGTTTGGAGTTTTTTTGTTTGATTGGGTGGTGGGTTTTTTTCTTTTTTGTTTGTTTCTGGGGGTTTTGCTGTTGTCATTTTTTGGGTTTTGTTGTTGTTGTGCAGTTTTTTGTTTGTTTTCTTTCATTTTAATTTTTGTTTCAAGGAGATGGTAGTGTAGCTAGCACTATTCTGGTACTTTTCTGCTTTTACTTACCCAGGAATCTGAGAAAGGAATTAGCAATTTAATTTTCCTGTGGAAACACACTGGATAAATATTTTGTTAGTGTTAGAACTGTTTATACCTGCATAGGTATTATTTTCTTTTATTCTGCCTCAAACTTGGCTGTGAAATGGTAGATGTGCAGTGGCTGTGTCACAGTGTCAGGCCTTAATATCTTTTACCATCTCTTAGGAAACAAAGATCTTTCAAATGTGAAACTTCACTGGAGAACAAAGAGATTGCAAGCCAATAATATCTGCATGTCACTCCATCTCATTCCTAAACTGACTGTGATGAAACAGGGACTATTTAAATCCTCAAATCAAAACAGGAATATAGGGATGAATTTTCGTTGTATTTCAGCCAAGCAGAGTGATATGTACCCAAGATTTTAACCATGAATTCTTCACATAGCTTTGTCCATACTAATCATGGGGGATATTCACGTATTGAAGGGTTTTCTCTTACATCTTCTATTTCTGAATAATTTCCCATGCAGAAAGTAGTTCAAACACCATGTTTCTACTCATGCTCCCAGACCTGCCTGTTCTTCTCCAGCTGAAATCACAGCCTGTCAGAAATCCAATCCCTGACACACAAGTGAGCCCACTGTGACACAAACAGAACTTTTCATTTTCTCTCAGTTTTCCCCTCAAGTAACACAATGTCATCCAGACCCACTCACTGCTGCTGCAGTGGCTGTCCAGCCATGTCCTTTAGCCACACGAGCCTCTTCCTCCTCACTCTGGTGGCTCTGTTTTTGTGCTCTATTTTAGTTGTATCAACCACAAACTAACCATCTTTTCATTCAAAGCCCTTCACAGCCTGTTGTGGCTCTGTCTACCTTTCACTAAAACAAAGGCTGTTCTGCTTCTCGAGCTTTCCAGACACTCTGAGCTGCACCACTGTGACCTCTACTTACCTCAGGCCTCTACATTTAACAAAGGTATTCATATATGCAGCCCAAAGGTTTCAATTAAACTAAAGCATTTTCATTCTCAGGAGAGTAACCTGTGTTTCACAAGCACAAAACAAGAGTGATCACCATGGCCTGAGGCTTTTTTATGATGACCTGAATGATTCAGGAGGTCAGCCAGGCCACTGGCTGTAGAGGAAAGGGATAAAAAAAAGACAAATTAATCTTCATGTCCTTTCTTCCCTGACTGGGAGGGAAATGTCTTCCTGACCCCCAATCAACCCTGTGCAAGGGAGCAAGAGACATCTATCAGTCCTGTAGAAAGAGGAGTTTCCTCATCACCTCCTAGCACCCACATGAACTGTTCTGTGTTTTGAACTCTGAGACATTAGGGTGTTTCTGAAGAAGGGAGGAGATAATATAGGAACTAGTACATTTTAGAATCTGTTTTAATGAAACTCGGTGTCTTTTGAATGTGTTTCAAGGCTGACTGACTAAAACGCAAGTCCTGGCTGAAACTTTTTCTGCACTTGGGCTAGGAGAAAGCCTCACAAATTTGGGGATTTTTTTCTGTGTTGCCTGTTGTCTGAGACCACAGAAGCTCATTAGGAAGTCTTATCCTTAGCGGAAATACTTGTGGGGTGTTTTCTATTCAGTTGGGTACTTCCATGAATTTTGTGCAATCTCCAAAAGGTCTCTGAACCTCTACCAAATTCAGTTGAAGTTGCCCAACTGGTTTTAAATCTGTTACATCGTGTACAGATATGCACAGACAGGCAGAAATGACACGCAACAGTGGCTGTGTGTTATCACAGAAGCACAGAATGGCTTGGCTTAGAAGGGACCTCTGAAATCCATCTAGTTCAAGCCCCCTGCAATGATCAGGGACATCTTCAACTTGATCAGGTTGCTCAGAGCTCCAGCCCATCTGGCCTTGAATGTGTCCAGGGATGGGGCATCCCTCTCTGGATAACCTGAGCCAGTGTTTCAGCAGCCTCATAATAAAAGATTTCTTCCTTCTATCTAGTATCAATCTATTATTTTTTCCTCCCTCGTCTCTGATACTGTTGGTTAAAGGCAGAAGATTTAACTGTAGCTGTTATTTGAATACTGAACAGGAGTTGTTACAAGTCCAGCAAAGGCTGCCCACAAAGATTTACTCCCAGAAAGAAGGAACTGAGCAGGATGAGTGTGGCACAGGTACTGGGCTCAGAAAGCAGCAGTGAAATCTTCCAGCTCCAAACCCACAGGGCGAGGCTCCATGGTTTCCTCTTGAAGCTAATGAAGCATCTCATGGCTTAGTTTAAAGCAAAGGCAAGTGCAGTGCATTGCTGTGCAAGCAGCAGTAATTATTTAAAATCACAAGAAAATATCTGATTTCAAACTGCAATAGATCAGCACAATGAGGACCACCAGAATTATAATAAAGATCAGCCATGGTACCTCTGTCTTATTTTTAAACTACAAAAAGACACCTCTTGGCTTCTATGTGCTTCTTGGCAAGGATTATACGCTTATTCTGTGCTGGTGCACTGCCCAGCACAACAGGACTTGGACCATCACAGGAGTTCCTAGGTACTTTGGGTAGATAAATAATAATGGTAATCTACAAGCAAAAAATTGTTTTGAGGGTTCAGGGCAGTGGAGTGTTTCCTGTGAAGCAAAAAATGTAGCTTGTCCTCCCAGAAAAATCACTTAAAATATTCTGCATATAGATCTGTAGATCCCAAATGCAGGGAGGCACTGTAGACAGCTAAAAGAATTCCTCTCTCCCCACCCCAAAAGCTATCATCAAATATGTGTTTTGAGGAAGAAGTGTAATCTTTGAGTGTATTTTTTCTGTTTCAGTTCTTTTTTAATGTTTTAAAGACAGCGGGTACTTATTTAAAATAAGCATCTCAAACTTTGTCATTAAAATAGCTGTTCTGACTTTTTTACATTTTTAAACTCATTATGTATGTCTGTATGCTGAGGCCTTCTGTGAAAAAAATTAAAGGCAAGCTTCAGTGTATTTTTTTCCTGGTTACCAACCTTCTACAAATTAAAAGCACATTAGCCGCTTTGAAAATAAATCCAACTGCAGTTCAACTTCTTTGGAGTTTTAGTTTGAAGATAGCAGTGGCATTCCACTGACTAAGCCACTTGAGTGAATTTCCTGATTTTGCTTAGTTGCTTAATTTCCTGTTGGGCTCACATTTTGCCTAATTGAAGACAAAAAGACCCCTATAAATGGGATAAATGATTAAAATTGCAGAGCTGGACGTAGTAATTTGATTGCAGTTCAGCATGTGCCTCTCTGAACAGAGGTAGAATTTCTGAGACATGCATATAAAGTAACTCTAAAAATGTCTTTAATTCAGCATTTTCTCCCCTTATTGAATTACCCATCTATGTATCTGAATATCTGTTATCAAAGGTCTCCTCCTTGTGTCCAGGGTTTAATGTGTGTCCGTGACAAGTTTCCCCCTGTTATGACATCACTCTTGAGGCTCTAAAACAGGACAAAATGTAAAACAATAGGAAGTGCTGTGGTCTGTTCTTCATAAAAGCTCTCCAGCAGTGATTAGGAGTACATTTAAAGCAGATCTCCTTCTCTGCCTCATTTTTGCAGTGATAGGCTTTAACTTTTAAATGCTCAGGATTGTGATGGGACAAAATAATGCCTTACCCCATAGCTTATAAATCATGGCTATATAATACACAGAATTTAATTCTCTAACCTGATGGTTCCACACATCTTTCCACTGTGTATTGCCTACCATGCTGTACAAAATTACTGGGCTATAAAAACTTAAACTGTTGGCTTTTTTCCTTGCTTCCTTCCTCAGCAAAGAGCACTGCCAATGTGGGTTTATGTATCAGTTAGGTCAGGGGAAGACTTTATGAATTTAAAAATGCACTTTGCAGCTTTCCCTGAACACCATCAGCCTGGGCTAAGCCGGATCTTTTCTAGGAAGGTTTTCCAGGTAACTTTCCCTGAAAACACAGCCTTTCCACAGCACTAGCCATGGTCCAGGAGATCCCAGCATGTCACCTGTGCGGGGGCTGGAAGCTTCAGGGATTTGAACCCTGTACAGACTGAGGCTAAACTAAAGTAATTGCATTGTCTCATTAGAAGGTCAGTTTCTGTAATATCTGTTCTTATCTTTTCAGTCAAGGACTTGGTGGTGGATTGAGTACCAAATTAATATAGTTGAACTAAACTCTCATATTTGTTAAAATATTAGCTTGGCTTTAGATGCTTGAGCCTGATGATTCTGGAAGAGATGATTCTGAAATGTGAACCATATTTCCAGCAGCCTGATTTGCTTCAAAGCTGACAGACAAATCCTTCAGGAAATGAAAATGCTGTGTCTGCTTTCATGAAGATGATGATGATGATGATTATTATTATTATTAATTGTTCTTGTATCTGTCTTCTTTATCAGATGGTCTATTAGAGGCAGGAATCTCACAATGTTAAACATCTGGTTAATGGCTAGGACTTGATCACTGTTTACAGATATTTCTAACGGGAACTGAGATCAAAGATCAAGTTAATGGAAGAAAGAACAATGAAAGATGACAGCCAATCCTCTTTCAGGAGGGACCAGATTCTGCCCTTGTACAGCTTTGTCTGATAGGTATTTTTCCATCTCTGATGACTGTAAGCCAGATTCTGTGATCTCTATATTGATCAGCTTTGTGTTTAAAACTATGCCAATAAGACTGCATTTAATTTGGGTGCATTTTTAACACACTGCTCTTTCACTTCTGAAAAATCCACTTTCCCTAGCAAGAGCTATATAATACTGCCTCTAAAAATACTGTGGCTGGGCATCCTTGTGGCCATGAACCAAGGGTATTGGCTTTTTTGTGGTTGTGGAATTGGTCTGAAGGTTGCATTGCCTTCTAGGTTCTTGCAAATAGAAAAAATGTAGGTTGAGAGGAAAATAATTTCTTAGAAGAACCAGCTACACATGGATCCAACAGCCTCTTGAAAGTTTACCAACTAGGGAGCTCCGAGAGTGGGCTTCAGGTTTCCATCTATATAGGGGCAAATTTAACTATATACATATATATAACATAAACATGACCAAGATACTATGACTGATTTGGGTGGTTCTGTTTTTATGTTATTTTATTTTTAAGCTTGGTGGGAGCAGCCATTGGTTTAAATTAAACCCAACACTTCCATATAATTGAAGAGGTATTTACAGAAGGTGCAGACACTTTTCATGCCAAATGTTCTGCACATACAGATGAGAACCAACAATTACAGTTGATTTCTGAGCCCATGTTCTGTACACAAGAAGCAGCAATGTGCCTCCTTAGCACAACAAATGCATGGGGGAAGGGGGTTTATAGGGTTTTATGCATTTTTCTCAACCGTGTAAGAACCTGGAAGTTGTGAAATGCCTCGGATTTCTTTTGCATGCGTTTGTCCAGGCTGGCAGGAAAGTCTGCAGGCTGGGACACTAAAGGGCCCGGCAGCATCCGAGAGCTTGAAGTGCAAGTTGCGGCAGACAAAAGCAGCGCCTGTTGCATTCCACCTGTTATCTCCGGGAGTCAGCAGCGCTGCCTTCCCCCTCCAGCTGCCGGCAAGTCCTGGCAGCGCCGAGATAACATTTAGTTCAAGATCTGCTCCTGCCAGGTTATCGATGGAGTGAGGAAAACGAATACCTGGAGGGAGCAAGGCTAGGTTTTCAGTTTGCTTAATTTATGGGCCAAGTCTCGCCTGGTACAATGGAAGTCCCGCTGTCAGTGCTTTCACCAGCTTTTACAGGATGTCGTTTTGGGACATGAAAGGAGGTTTGAAGAACACTTTGCGGTGATGGTGGCTGACCTACTGCATTTCTGGTTACAATTAACAGCACATTCTCACCCACTCTCTCTGATTCTGCTTGTTCACAGGCCCGGGGGCAACCGGAATATCTTTCTTTTGTCCCACACTCCTTCATCACCATGACAACAAATGGGCAAATATTATAGTGTTTTCGTTGTTTTTCTTTTTTTTTAATTTGCAACTAGACTGGTGAGTTTTCAAGACCACACACACACAGCCACACAGTACGTGTAGTTCAAACTTGGGGATTAGCACATTAAAACCGGGGGTTTAACCAGTAACTCGGGCTGTGGCCTGGCTCCAGGCCAATGCCCACTGGAAAACGTCCTCACAAAGTCACACAGCGCAGTGGTGACAACACAAGAATGTGGGCCACGTCCAACGCGGCCTGTGGTTGTTGTCACCAGCAATTACAGGGAGGCTCAGGTCCTTCCCAGGACCACCCTGAGTCCATCCTAATTGCGCCACTGGTGGAAACAAAGGTCAGCTCCCGCGCAGGGGTTTAAAAGTTGAATTTGCACCCCCAAGGGGACACTGTAGCCCAAAGCCTGCGGGGACACCACAGTCACTAATCACTGTGGCCTGGGAATCAAAGCCACCATCTGCTTTAATAAGGGCTGTCCCCAAATGAAGGGGCAGAAGGAGTAACACCAGGAGTTCATCTTCCACTGGGAATGGAGGGAAGGGATTCACCTCTGCCTCTGTGCACACTGAAACCCCTGTGTCACCAGGAACCCCACCAGGCAATGTTCTGTTCGTCCATGCAGCTGTTAATTACTGCACTGGGGCTAAAGGCACACGTGGAGTTCCAGTTTCTGGTTTGGAGTCTGAGAAGAGACCCTTGCCAGCTACAGCTGCTGGAAGGTACCCTGTCTGGCATGGCCCTTGGGCTGATGGATCATTTTGCATCCAACCCAGGGGAGCTTTGAAGGCTCTCATCTGCAGCCTCTGGATCCAGAAGCTAGCCAGAAGCACTGAGTCTTTCCCTAACCCTGCAACATCTGTATCACTTGGGTAGTTCATGGGAAAGTTTTCTTTTTGTTGGTTACGTGTTGCTGCTTGCACTTTTTTTTTTCCTCCATGTATCTAGACCATCTATTCTTTTCAAGTGACAGATACTAAAAGTAGTAAGCTGTAAAAACATGTACCACCAGAGCTATAAAGAAAATCTCTTGGGAGATGGTAAAACAAACCCAGTCCCAAACACCCTCCCCTGGCCCACGTTGCCAAACCACCTCCTTTTCTACCGCCCTGCCAACAACTCAATTCTTCCACAATACCTACAGGGAGGGAGGTGGTAGCAGATTAAAAAGGCAGGTTCCTCCCTCGCTGAGGTTTCCCAGCATGTATTGCCGGCCTGGGGAATACGGGGGAAGGGCAGAGGAAAGGCTGGCTCTGCCCTGCATAGGGCCCAGCAAGTTTTCAGCTGTATGAAATATATTAAGTCCCAATCGCGCTGGAGCCGGTGTTGAAAGATTTCAGCAAGGCCAGCACTTGACCTTTCGCAGACAATAGCCCCGGCCCTAATTGGCAAGTGCTCATTGTGCGGCCTCAGCTGCGCTGAACAGGCGGGTTTCATGCTCATTCCCCCGTGGGCTCAGGTCTGGGGCTGCGGGCGGGAAGCGGCCAAGGTTTGGGCATTCCTGATTGTTCTATAATGCCACCTGCTGACTCGAGGGCGACGGCAGCCACTGTATCAAAAGTCCTTTCACGGAGCCCTGCTTTTAACTTTAGTGCTATTTATATTAATGGGATCATTCAATGCACTTCACTCACGTCCTGATTTAGAGTCCAAGGACGGCCCCGAGTTACAAATCCTGAGTGAGCACCGTAAGATATATTGGACACAAACTATACTGGCTTTTTGTGCTTCAGCTGGGTTGGGACTGCGAAATGTAATGAGGAGGTGGTTGAAAAGGTCCTGAAACTCAAAATATTAACATGTCTGTATATACCACACTGCTTTTTCATGACTGAAGCAAGCACAAGCGTCTGTGTGCCAGCACTATAATGTGTCTTCACCAAGTGGCCAAGGTGGTAGGAGGGGGCAGACACAAGGGGTTGTTTTGTCTGGGAGGCACAGATCTTGCTCCAGCTACAGGCATCCACAGCAATTCATGCAAGGATATATAGATTAAGGAGGCTCCCATCCAGAAAAAGGCTCTGTATCATCTGCTTTTGCAAAGCCTGGGAAAGTGTACACACAGACCTGGAATGGATGATACACTGCTAATTTAATCCTTTAGCAAATTGAAAAATCATGGCCCTTTTATCTGACAAAATTTGCACTTCCTGAACTCATCCACTTATGCCAGCAAGTCCTTGTTCTTCACTTCCCTGTCTAGACCAAAATTCAGTTTTCACCTGCACCTCTGGGTGAACCCTTTTACTGAAGGATCATCTCCATTGTAGGGTGTAAGTGATCCCAGCACACTTCAGCTACTTGTACTGCTCTGCCTGTGCTCTGCTTGTCCCCTCACATTCACTCTGGTTCTCTTTCCAGGTTTTGCTCCTGGCATCAGCCTTATTTATCAGCTCCATAAATAACTGTTCATCCAGGTCTCCACCAGCACCTGCAGCAAATCTTTGTGTCTTTCTTATGAGCTCCTGGCTGACACTCACGGTACAATTTTCAGAAGGTTTCTGACATGGGCAGCTTGGTACTCTCCAGCATAGCAGAGACAGGCACTGCAAGGCCTTTGCTCTGCTCTCCTCCTTCTGGCACCTTTTTGGGGTCTAATTTTTTATGCTGGCCTCCCACACACTTCATA
Organism: Pycnonotus jocosus; assembly: GCA_013400435.1. Classification (NCBI taxonomy): domain Eukaryota; kingdom Metazoa; phylum Chordata; class Aves; order Passeriformes; family Pycnonotidae; genus Pycnonotus; species Pycnonotus jocosus. The sequence goes on along the minus strand of VWYP01019037.1, from coordinate 52,147 downwards.
AAAGACGCACATTCAGGCAGGCTTTGTGCCGGGAACGCAATTAAGCATCCAACTGTCCGATCTGTGTGGCCAAATCCTCGGCCTTCCCGGGGCTTCTCAGGTGCAGGTTCACACTGGTTCATCAGGTTTCCATAGCAGGGAGGAAATGTAATTTAGCTCTTTCAGTCTTAGTCATTGAAAAGAAAAGGGGAGTAAGTGAAGCTTGTCTCTGGCCATAGGAATGGCAAACAAACCAGCCATGATTCTTTATCTCAAAGTGAAATTTGCAAGTGAACAAGGCGTTATAATTGATGCAGATTTAAAGATTAAAGGTGAGGCTATTCTGTGTTTTGTTTGAATGACAAACCTTATCTCACTTTTCCCATCCCCTCCCTTTTTCTTCCCTTGCACAGCAAAATGCTGAACAATAATTTCTTCAGGCCCCGTCCTCAGAACTGCCAGTCTCTACAACTTCAGCAGGTTTTTTTGAGCATCTAGAGGTGTTTAGGAAGCCTGAAAAAAAATCCCTGCATCAAACCTCTCTTTGATCACAAGCTGACCACAGAAATGTCAATACCTGCGATGAGCAGTTTCCCTGTGTGCTCTGGGTCAGTTTGTACCACTAACAGAACATTACATGTGATGAAAACAACCCAAAATCACAACACAGAAAATAACTGTAATCTCTACTGAAGATAGATCAGGTGTGTTTAATTCCAGAACCAAATCAAACTTAAGCTTTGGACTATTAGCTGTGCACCCTGCTAAACTGGCAGTGCCTCTCATAATAAAGCTGTGGCCTGTACTCATCAGTACCTTCCCAGAGAATGCCTGGCATAGCCTGGGGAATAGCAGGCATTCCTAAAAGGCAGGATGGATAGTACAGAGCAAAGCACAGCACCACAGACCTTCTGTACATAACTGACTGTGACACTTTTCTTTGGGGCCGAAAACAACATTTGCTCTCTTGTATTTAGCAACATAGCTATCACCACAGAAAGGAATATTTTCACCTCCTAGGACTTACCAGGGGGCAAAGTCTTAAACTCTAAACCCTGTTATGTGTTTAACTCTGAATCTGAAACACTAAAAACACCGTGTAAGACTTGGTCTCTTCTGTTTGTTGAGGCAGAGAGAACAGGGAGGTTAGAAGATGGATAGGAATGGCTGATGGCACAAAAGTAGTCTTGGATGAACAGAAAAGTAAAAAAGAAATTATTTTATAATGCTGCTACTAAATGACATAGATCCATTAGCATATTAATGCCTTTTTGTGATTACTGTGTGAGGGACATTGCTCATCCATCCAGAGATGGATTGTAACCTTTATCTGTCACACCAGTTCCTTTGCATACACTTGGGCCTTTGCCCTTCAGCTGTAACCAGGCAAGGAAAAATAAAGTGTGTAAAGGAATAAAAGCTCAAAACCACTCAGACTTCAATCAAAGCAAGAGACCACATGACCTTTAGGTGCCCAGGAGCTGCATCCAGCACCTCACTGTTTCCCCAGCTTGCAGTTTTCCAAATGACTGTCATCTTCCTCCTTGCTCTGCCCTCCGTGGCTGTCGGGGGCCTATTCTGTCTCATTTTTCTACCCTCTTAAATGTCCCTCCTTGCCCTGCTCTCTCATTTACCCAGAAATATCAACAAGCCTTTTCTCCACTCCTCTACATCCTTAATATTGCCAAGTAAACCAAATAAACCAAGTGCAGCATCCTCACTCTCAGAAGCTCTGAAACACCAGGCTTGGGAATCTGAAGTGTTGTAGGACAGTTATACCACAGAATCAAAAAGAAAATAAATACCAGACTGTAAAGATTTTAAGCAATTCTTACGTAAAAACTTAAATTTTTAAACTCCGGCATACTTCTGTACAGCTGTTTAGTATTAGTTGTTAATCTGTGTGATACAAAATGCAAAGATAAATTTGCTTTAGTGGGTGGATGTCTTCTGAATAAATCAGAAGGTTGTAGGTTTAATGAAGTTTTTAATTATATTTTCTATTTTATTTGTTATATATTTATTATGTTTTCAATGCTTGAAATGAGAGTGAGAGAGAACATGAGAAAAACCTAGTTTGGGTTTCTCTGAAGAACAAAAAATCTGAAAACACACTTTGAACTAACATTTGCAGAAGCTCTGCCCAATCTTTCAGCTGCTAAGATTATTAATGCAAATTAAAGCAATACTGATATTTTCATTCCACTTTAAAAATAAAGGCTGGATGAGAGAGCAAAAGCAGTTACCTACTGTTTACAGCAAACACTAGATGGGATATTTTTCTGAGAAAAGGGGAAGCACCAGTACAGGACAGCCTGCTCAGTGGTCTGGTTTAGAGCAATCTCAAGCCTTTGCACCCTGGTAATCTTCCCAACTCAACTCCAGATGTTAAGGCTGACTGGCCAGAGGGAGGAATGGAAGATATGGAGAAGAAAATGCACCAGATATCCAAGATTAGAAGTTATGCAGTCTCAGGCATTCATAAAAGATGGGAGCTTGCCAGCTCCTCCACATATGGGATGGAGATTTGAAAGTGGGAAACAGCTGCTGTTGTCCTGTGCTGCCTCCCAGGCCATGGAATTTGTGCCAATGGTACACCACAGCCAGAGATGGAGAAAGACCCTCAATGCAGAAACCCAGCTAAGTGATGGAGTTAGAGGACAATCAATAGAGAGCAATCTCATCCAGGAGAATCATCCCTGATCACCAGGCTACATCTGACCCCTGACAATGACAGCTGGGCTCCTGTTACACCCACTGGGATGATGTCAACTACCTTCTTGGGGAAGCACTGATTTGTAAAACCCACATGTGACTGTCACACTGTCACATTCATTATAGCAAGAGTTTCCTGAATTGCCCTGTATGACTGATGAGGTTTTACATTTCCCCAGACATCTCCAGAAGGAGCGTGGGCCTTTGTCCGGCTGCAGTCCCATATCCCAGCTCATTTCACAGGCAGCTTAGGCTGTTCCTGTCTGCAACCCCGGGATGCTGAAATCCTGCACCACACACTCACTTTGATGTGGCATTGGCAAAGGGAGGATGCTCCCCTCCAGCAATGCACAGAGTGAAGCCATGCAGTGAAATGCCGTGTCCAGGAGGGTCAGGACAGATTCCACGGCTTTTGTGCTGCCTCCTCTTCACTTTTCCCTTCCTGTAGCAATTATTGCTCATCAGCACAGATTAAAAATTGCACAAGCACACCCTCAGAACAAATGAAATCAGGGCCGAGGGCCAATCTTAGTGAGTGGAGCTCTGCCACTGACTTTAAATGGGATTGGGATTTAGCCCTGCAGCCTTTCCCTGCATTTCCTCTTTTTTCCCATTCATGTGCTGCACATGTGTAGCTCTCTGGCAGCTCCTCTGGCTTTGTTTGGGATGAGGCACTCACAGGTACAAGCTCCAAAACTAGCACCCATGACCTTCTGGCATTCTTCTTCACTCACCCCCTGGCCCTGGCTTTCTGCTAAGGGTTGTTCCAGCCATTTCATGAAATCTTTTAAAAAGTAGGAATCTAAAGACAAAAATAGCTCTCAATCCATTCATATGGGTTTCTTCTGGGCTGTGAATAATTTAAAGGTCTTCTCACCTCATCTCTTGTTTATCTCATAGCCTTAGGCCTCATCTACATGAAAGAGTTGCACCCATTCAAGTAGATGTTAATTTAAACCAATTCATTAAACTAATAGAAACCCCGGAGCGAGCAGAGGGAGGGATGCTCCCGTGTTAAACCCAGGCTCCTATCGGTTTGCTTTAATCTGGTGAGAAACTAAACCAAAGTAAGGAGCGCCCATGGACAGGTTTGCTCTGGTTTTACAGAACACATGGAACAGAGCAATGCAAATCATGCCAGGGAGTTCTCACTGGCAGAGCTCTGCTGCTCACACCCTGCAGGGACAAGCTCAGACATTCAGCAGAGATCGGAACCACCAAAAAAAAAAAAAATCGTCATGAGCCTCCAACACACCCAGGGCCGTGAGCCTTGAGCTGGGCTGTGCTGTGGGGGTGTCACACCTCTCACCCGGCCCAGGGGCTCTGTTGCAGGTCTGCACTTTCGGGCCAGCCTCCCTGCAGGTGGTAATAAAGCCACACGAGTGTTTTCATACCATGGTTAACAGGGGATATGTAAGAAGCCAGGTAAAGTGTAAAAAACTGCAACTGTAAAAAAACTGAAAAAACTGCAGTTTTTTTCCCACTGTCAGTGGGAGCCATAAAATGAAAAAGTTGCAAGGAACACCACCCCGAAGTCACACAGGAAAATCACTATTGGATGAAAACAAGCCCAAAAAGAAAAGAGGGGAGGGATGGGACTGGAACAATTTTGCTTCACAGTTTTGCTCTCTTTTCAGGGAGTGGAAAGGACTAAATCACCTGTTGTCAGTATTGAATGAGGGCTACAAAGAGCATGAAGCCAGACTCCTCTCACGTGTGCCTAGGGGAAGGATGAGAGGCAGCAGATCCAATCTCCAATCAATATTAAGAAGTTACTTAATGATGAGAGCAGTTAAGCAGGAGGCCTGAGAGCTGGTGGTATCTCCATCCATGGAGATAATCAAAACTAAACCATATAAGACGCCAAACAATCTGATCTAATATGGAAGCTATCTGTCTTCTCAATAGGGTGAAGGTTTGATCTGGTGGCTATAAGTCCCTGTCAATTTATTCTGATTTATTCAAGTAAAATACAGCAGAAATTCCTTTTCTGAAGCCAGCTTCCCTGATGCTCCAAAGACACACAGCTGGTAAATTCATCTGGCTATTACCCAGTTGTTCACTCTTCCTGAAGAGACACGGCAAAAAGAAAATATTAAGAGACCTGTGTGTCTGCAAAATGGTGCCAGTTGGTGCAGTACAGTTCCATGGGGCAACACAGATTTTCCATCAGGAAAGTGCAAGTGGGATACTGGAAGCCTACAGAAAGCTTCTTAGCATCCACCTCCCTGCTGAGTGGGTCACACCAAGGTGTCTTGGCTCTGGGGACACCCCTAAGCTTGGGAAGTTACTGGAAGTTTTGCTGGTGATGATGATATCATTTGGCTTTCCCCTGCATTGGTAAGCACTGGGAATTGGGGTGTAGGTGGCTGCTGGCTGTTCTGGCACTTGAAAGCTACACCTGTAGCACCACACCATGGTACCTATCTCTAGCAGCAGCCACAGCTCCTAAATTTTCAACACTGCGAGTGCTCAAGGCAGGAATAGAGACAGAGTCACTGTTAGTATGGGCAAAACCGCTTAGGCCATGTAGGGCCAGCATAAATATAACAAAATCCTCATTATTTCAGTGAAGAGAAAAACAGAGGAATGATTTTGCAAAAGGTATACGGATTTTGCCAATATTTGAATATTTTTGGATTTGTTTTCATTTCTCTCTCTATATACATATTCTATGAAAAACATTTGTGTTATTTACATGAATTTTTCATCATACTGGAGAAATCCTGCAAGGTCTGTTTTTATATCATTGTGGTTCTTTTCATCCAAGGATCTTTTATCAATTACCATGCCGAAGCTTTCATGGGTTCAAAGACATGAAAAAATAAATTTCCAGGAGGAAGGCATGCCAAGGGCCACGAAACACAAAGGGCATGATGTCTAACTCAGGAAGCCTTTAAGCCATGGACAGCTGGAAAATGGGATAGTGTACCAGAGGAATCTCAGCACGTAGTGCTGTCCTTGTTTTCTGTTCCAGCACAGATGAGACACTGGCTGTGTGCTGCCTTCATGTTCTCAGCCTGATCCTCACATCTCTGGTCAGTGATGGTGTGTGCTCCCTTTGTTTCACTCATCTGCTCTCCTTGGGAATTGATTCCTGGGCTTTGTCCATGCTGCAGGACCTTCCCCTGGCACAGACTGAGGGTACAGCTCCCCCTGTGTCCCCACCCCTCCCTCACAGCGACCCTTTGCTGCTCTCATTCAGATCCCTTCGAGATGCAAACGCCTCTTTCATTCCCTGTGTGCTTTTCTGCCTGTTCAGCCAGTTGACTGAGCTGGCCCACAGGAGGGGAAGGGAGAGCACAGCTGGAAGCAGACAGAAGAGGAGCGAGAGAGATTTTCCCTCCCCATGACCTGCTGTTCTCTCTGCTTCTGCAACAACACAACTTCTGCCTTTAGGCACAGCTCCACCACTCCTGAAGGTCTCTGATACATCTCCAGTGCAGTTTCAGCCTGCTGCTCCCCCATTTTTCACAGGCTCTGGATCTTTTTGTGACCTTCACCAAGCTGAACCAACTGCCTGATGCATCAGTTATTTGGCCTGAAGAGGGGTCTGACAACTACAAGTGATGGTGCAAAAATAGCAGGCCCACGTGGTTGTCTTGAGATCTCCTCCAGCCTTAAATGATGCTGGGCATTACTTAGACCTTGTTGCAGCTGTTTAATTTGACTCACCTCTCCCACCCCACTCCCAAAAACAGATGTGGCTGTAAATTACAGCCAGATTAGAAGGATCAATGAAGACCATAAGTATGCCAGAGCAAATAACAGGTTGTGAATTCTGTTGGGTTGTGCAATGTGTAAACAGTTTTCAAGTAAGTGGCTCTGACCTTCAGCACAGCACAGTCCTGAGTGTCTGTGCAACATGGACAGAGGAGTCTGCTCTGCTGTGCTTTGACAGTCCAAGGTAACTGTGAAGGATGAAGGAGAAAGAGCCTGTAGATCCCACAGAGCTTCCCAGAACTCTGCTGACAATTGCTGTGGGATGCATTACAGCCATCCCCACCCTGCCCCTGGATGTTCATGGGAGATGCTAAGGTCAATCAAATCACAACTGTAGATGCAAGAATCCACATCTCAGCCCCCAGAAGGGCCAGGTGGGTGCCTGGTGAAGCCCTGTGTTCAGAAACCACACTCAGTAAGTTCACCAGAAAAACAGGCCAGCACAGTTAACACACTGCTATAGCCTAGAATGAGAAATCAGAAGGCAGAGGCAGAAAACCTGGCATAACACCACTTGAATTATTTCTCTGTCACAGGTGGTGTTTGTGGCCTTCCCAAACACCTCATCTGGGAGCCATCTGAAGTCAGTGGGAGGTTTTAATTTACTGCAGATCTCATATCAGACCAGTCATCTAAAAAACATTGGGATACGAGTATCTTTCAGTTCTTGAAGTGTGTAGAACTTGCTGCCTTGGTCAAATTTGTACAGACATTAAGCTGATTTCTAGTATGATATCTAAGCATAGTTGAGAGGAGAGGGTGGTTAGAGAAGGAATCTTAATAAAATTACTTTTAAAAGTATAAAAGTATCCTCCTATTGCCAGGAAAAGAATAGTTTTTCATACTCCATTGGTCTGAAGACCAGTTTTTATTTTCTGAGAAAGTACTGCACTAAGTTGACAGAGGCTTTAAGAAATTATACTGAAACAGGTAGTATACTTGTCACTGGGCTTGTCTTTTGTTTGGTTAAGGACCAGAACTCAGGCAGTGGTAAGCTTTGCATGGCAAAGAGACACCTCAGATTTCTAATCACAAGAGACCTCCTCCGTATTTCATGTCTGCTCCATTAAATATGCCCACCCCAATACAATTGATTAAATCCTTGGACACAGAAGATAAAATATGTTTTATTTGTATTTAATATATGGTGCAGGTATTGCATACTCACAGCTGTAAAATAAAGAAAATAAGTGAGAGTATAAAAAGTTTCTTCCAGTCACATGCTGACAAAACAAGAACCTGTATCTCATCTTGTTTGGACAGCAGGGGAAAGATGAGAGGGGGGCAACCAGAGCAGCTGCAAATAACTATGTCTGTTTCAAATTCAGAACCAATCATCTTCTTGGTGTAATTTCTGACAAATAATTTTCTTGTCCAACAATTTTTAAGTTGATCCCGCAGAACTGCTGGGATAATCATCCTGACACTGGAGATAACGGGATTGTGATCATAAATCTTAAGATGCAAGTACATTCACCATGGTTGAGTGACCATCAGCATTTTGAGGGAATGAGAATATTTTTCCCCTGAAAAGATGATGACACGAAGGGCACATATGCAGAAAGTGAAGCCTCAGAAATACAGAACAATGCATCATTTTTATTTCAATTTGCCATGCACTCCTTATCATTTCACCCACATTCTGCCCACTAATTAAAGGGAAGAGGCTTGGCTGGTGCAACTGGTTCTGGACAGATCTATTTGTGGCTGTTGCTATTGCAGCAACAGCAAAAGTGCATTTTTTATAGAAGAATCTAGGCTCTGTCACAGAATGTCAGTTATTCTGTGAACAATTTTATCTACAGAGCAAAAGAACCTTTACACCAGACTGGTGTTGTGTGGGGCTGGTCCAGTCGTGCACACGTAAGTGATGAAAGGAAATAGGCTTCTTTTCATTATTGGGCCCTGCTTGGTACAATTCTGCCTTTTCTGCATGGAAGAGGAGAAATCAGGTATTTAAGTAATGTTAATATTACAGAACTATGGAGCTGGGTTTTTTTGCCTTTTAAAGATAGTTTGTCTTCTGCAAGCAAAATGAGGAAAAAGTACAAAATAGCACTGGGTTGTTTATCAATATAAAACACTCAGTTGATGAGATGCACTAATCCACAGCCAAACCCCTGGATAAAGGCCCAGCTGACTCCTCTTTAAGCCACCACCTTACTCCACAGCTTTCATATGTCAAATCCCTGACAATACCTACAATTTGAGCCAATTCCACAGTTAACCACAGCCCTGCATATCCATAGTGATCAAACAAATGCTCACCTTCCAAAATGTGAGGAATTTGACATTAATAGAGGCATGTTGCTCCCTGCTAAGCAATCCATGAGCTGGCCAGACGTGCCACATTACATCATTTGCAAACTGGCAGAGTCCAGGGGGCAAGTGTGTTAACTGGGATGCTGCTGTGAGAAGGGGAAGAGGATGTCTGGATTTACTTTCTTCCCCAAGGACCTTTCCAGCAGCCAGCATCTTCTCCATTGCACATAATTCTCTTTTACTAGAAACACCTGGTAGGTCTTGTAATTCCTGTCCTCATGTTGCAGAGTACTCTCCCTCCTCACATCACTGTGCTCAGGCCACACAAGACACGTTCTTTAAAAGAACACAGAGCTAAGAACCAGAGGAGGTGGAAGCAGATGACTCCCCAAAAACCAGAGCAAGGCTGTGAGCTGTGCTGCAGCCTCAGCCAATGGGGGTCTAACAAGGAGTCCCCCTTTGCTTCCATTTCCCCTGGACTGCAGGCTCTGGTAAAGCAAACAGAGCAGTGCTGCTGCACGGGATGCCCAAGTTTTTCTGGAAAAAGTTGGTTAAGTCAATGAGTTAACAGTTTGTTCCAATTACAAGAACAGTGACCTGGAGTATAGCAAAAGCTTCTTACCTTCCTCTCTGCAATTGCACAGCTCATGCACCAGGACCCCCACACCCTTGCTGCCTGGTTTATATATTCTGTGTGCGTGGGAGTGAGTGCTTAGGGATTTGGGAGGGGTGGGGGAAAGGGGGAAGAGTCCAAACAAAACATTTAAATGTAATTCCTTTGATGGTGCAGCTGTGAGAGAACAACTGAGATGATTTTGCTGTATTTGAGAATCTGCAGTTTTCCTGTCCTTTATTAATTAGAAATCATGTTTCCATGGCCAGTCTCTTCTCAAGTCAATCTCTCCTGCCTGCACAGCAGACCTTGGTTCTAAATTCCCACAAAACAAGTGATGCTTCATTTCCCCCTTCTTATGACCCCTTCTCCCACATTCTCTCCCAAACATGGCATACCAGAAACATTTCCTACCCAATGCAAACAGAACAGCACAAATGAAACCGATTTGCTTTGTGAGAAAACTGGGGAATAGCGCCCAGATGAGAACGATGAGCTGGGGCATTGGAATCTCTTGCAAGGCAAGTGGCCTCTTGGTTCATTCTCAATTCCTTTATATGCCTTGTACACTCCTTTACATGGTGCCATGGATCCTGGTCTCCAGGGCCCAAGGAGCACAGAGCAGAACAAGCTCAGGGTGATCCAGCGGCATCAGGAGTTGTGGCAGTGCAGGTGGGTAACGCAGCCCTGCTCCCGATCCATGCGGCTCCTCCAAGAGTGCAGATCCTTGATGACTTCAACACCTCCACCCCAGGCTTTTCCATGGAGCAGGGACCTCCCCACCTGCTCTGTCAAACACCTGCCCTGTCAGACCTGAGCAGTGGCCCTAAGTGATTTCACAGGGGTGTTCTCAGAACAGAACACACTGCAAGGCAGCTCCTGCACTCCAGCCTTGCCTTCCTTGGCCCTGCAGCCCCCAGCTCACAAACCATCCAGCCATTTCTCTCTAACTTGGTTAAATCAGGAGCTAAGGTGACACAGTGCTGCAGCACTGAGTTGGTGTCACTGGACAGCAGATAAGTGACCACAGACAAGGCAAGGAGTCGGCACCTGCAGTGTTCTGTGGTTTTATTGCAGCAGGAGGGGTGGGGAGGCAGGGGAGGGTTGGAATTCTATTTTACCCTCCACATTCAACATCATACATGAAGGCTTTTCAATCCCTCTTCCAGAATAAATAGTAGAGCTGAGCCTTTCCTGGTGTCTGGAAGTGGTGCCAAGATGGTTTTCTTCCTTTTCTTTTATATACCTTTTATATAACTTTTATGCATCCTCAGTATTCTGAGCATGCATATTTGTAATTCTTTAAGTCTGATAACTTAGCATAGTCCTAGTATTTTGTTAGGCCAGGTGACCAGACATCTTAAAGGCCTTGTAGCAGGAGGCTGGAAAACCCTACACTATCTTGGGAAACCAAGGTCCTCTCTAGAACATATTCTGTAAACTGGAGATTTGGCCCATCCAGGGGGGAATTCCTGAGATGAAGGAATATCACACCATTGATCCAGGCCATCCATTAGGGCATCCTAGTTAGATATGCTAATTTGTAAGGTCTATAAATTGTATACATGATCTATTATGTGAGCGCATTGCGGTGCATTCCACCTTGGCTAAGTGGTGCACCAGTAAGGATCCCTATTAAAACACTGAGTTGAAAACTCTTATCCCTTAATGTGTCTGGCTCTCAATTAAGACCAGGAAAAGACATCAGAAGGGCTAAACCATTCAGAAAAAGCAAAGAGAGGACGCAGAAGCATCTCCTCAACTGCAGACAAGCAGTGGCCTGACAGGCCTGACATGATTATGGAGCAGAAGCTGGACACCCTCCCTCCCAAACCATTCATCCTCATCTTGCCAGCCCGGCACCTGGCTCCCTGGCTGAGCTCCCCACCACCTCTGTTATTTGCATGGCTACTCTCACGACTGTGAAAACAAGAAACTTGTGTCACACTCGGAGCTGCATCTCCGAGCATCCCGGGGCGGGGGGGCGCAGGGAGGGACAGGGTTACCTAGGAGCTCCGGGATTTTCTCCGACAGACTTGGTTCATTTTCTCTGAAGCTTCTGTGTTTTCTTTTTTCCCCTTTCGCCCCACTTCTCTCAATGGTCTGGTGCCCTCGGAGAGTCCAGGAGCAGACACCAGCTGGCCCTAGCAAAGGCCACATCCCCCACTGCCTGTGTTGTTCTCTCCAGCTCGCCTATATGGATCCCTTAATTGCATGCATGTCTTTCAGGCTATTCTCCATGCATGAGCTGTCAGCAAAACCTTGCTGGAAACACTGGAATTTCACATTTTTCATGGAGATTTTCCATATCAAGTGGGCAGTTTCACATTTTCCATGAAATTCCTAATGACTACAAAAAAAGTACAGCCCCAGTGTTTGGACGGGCTTGCTCAGCTTGCCTTCGGGCACCATTTGCCTGTTAAATGCATGTGTGTGAATTTACTTAGCATATCATTTCAGGGATGGGATTGGAATATATTTATTTTTTTTGTTGTTGTTGCAGATGACAGGAGAGAAGCATGCATTCATCCATTCACTCATAAACCCAACTTGTGGCACGGCATGCTGGGGAAGGGATCTTTCGCATCATTTTTAAAACAGAGAGAGTGCAAAGCCCTGTCAACTGACAATATCCATCCAAGCTGTCATTGCCAATCACTTGAATGGACTGCAGCAGAGAGTATTTTCCACAATGAGATACCAATGGGGGTGACCATTAGGTCAGGAATCTTATTTTCTCAGCTCACCAACCCCTGCAAATAAATTCTCACCAAAAGGAGAGAAAAGCCTCATTGATTTGACAAGCGATCAGACACTGCAGTTGTCATTTTCCCAGCAGTTGCTGGCATATTTTTTTGCCTGGTGTGTGAGATATGAATTTCGTGACTTAACCTATCAAACTCTTAAAGGGATCACCCCTTTTTCATCTGCATCCTCATGAAAAGCAGAACTCACAGCAGCAAGACTCTGAAAGCAAAATACTGTTCTCAGCTTTAATACATTATTAGTTGATTTACAACAAAGTTCATGCAGGGCCTCTACTTTGTTGTTAATAGTCTGACATACTTATTTGACCAGCAAGAATGTGGGGTTTTCCCCTCATCAATACCCATTTTAATTTGTAAAACACATTTTTCCAAAGTTGCTGGTATTGTTCCCTTATGAATGCATCATAGCCAAACCAAGAAAGGCTACGAAAGCAAGAAAAACCACATTCTTCAATATGAAAGAAGTCACATTTTCTTGGTGTTCTTAAAGACATGAGTTTCATAACTTTTTAAAATACTGCATTAATAATAAAAAAAAACAAAACAAAACAAAAAACAAAACACCCCCCCCCCCAAAAAAAAAAACCAAAACCAAAACTCAAACAACTTTAGGCTGAATTCCAGCAAACAGCCTAAATTCTAACTGTGGATCCAGTGAAACAGACCTGTGCTGGCAGACAAAGGGTATTTTCTTCCACGCTACCCAAATTTACTTCACCTCTTTGAATTAGAGCTTGAAAATTTATCTCAGATTTGCAGTGGAGTTTTTTCGAGGGAATATCTTAACAGAAATAATTTATTAATTGATGTAAAAACATAGACTTTGTGATTTTTTAAAGGCAGGTTCTAGCTGCCTTCCCACAACAGGCACATCAAGTATCAGAATCCAACTTCCCCAGTGATAGTTTTGCTTTTTTCATTAAAAACGAAAGTTTTGTCTGTAGATATTTTTTGCACTGTGAGAAGGTTGCCCCTGTGTAGTTGTAGACACTTTCTGAGGATCTCACCATGTGCTTGAACACAACAACTTCAACCAGACTGGATTATGATTTGCAAAACCTGAGATTCCATCCAGCCAGCCCTTTAGTTCCCAACTGTAAAACTGCACTAGGTCTCACTTAAGGCATTATTAAAATTTAGAGAAATAATGGGATCAACTCATATTGGAAGTGCTTCTGTCAACAACTTAGAAGATTTTAAAAAATTATATATATATAAAAAATTTTAATTCTAGTAATTGATATATCTAAATTTACTATTGGGAGGAGAACATGACCAAATCAGAATGTTTCTTTAGAAGTATTCTAAGGAATGGCCAGAATCCATTAAAAATAGATTAAGGATCAGGTAAAGCCTCACCTCTGTGCCTTACACATGGTCTAGCACCAAGATTGTCGCTGCCAGTTTAATTTCTCCAGAAAGAATGAGAGGAAGGAGTTTTATTCTCAAATATCAGAAAAATAATAATTTATTATTTTGGTAAATTGACAGGTCACGAGACTTAGTATCAAATTCTTCTAAGCACTATCAGGCCATTCTTTGTTAATCAATACTGCACATTTCTTACTACTCTTATCATTGGAGTACATTGTTCCAGAAATTTTAGCAGCATATTGAGGCATGAGTCTGCTTCCAGATAAGCCTGGCTGGCTTAATTTTTTGTCTTTTTTTATTTCAAGATAAGTGCTCTAGTGCAGGGCAGGGCAGGGCATTTTATTCCTGATACACCTATCAATTCTAGCTTTGCAATATCCTTGCAATACAATATTCAGCTGCTCAGGCTATGAGCAGTCCCTAGGTGGGACTGACTCTCTTTCTATTCCTTTTTCTGATGTTCTTTCCTCTGTGCACACACGTGGCAACCTCAGCAACAAGCTCCTTTCAGTCACTGCTAACTCCCTGCTACGATTTCACATCCAACACTCCAGCTCCAAGGTGTAATTTTAGCTCAGACAGCAATACTTTCAGAGCAGAGAGGGCTTGGTAGGTGTATGAGCCAAACACTTTCTAACACATGTCAAAGAATATGGATTCAATATCCAGGAATGTTCTGAAACTAGTCAGCTGTGGGTAAAATCCTGAAATTAATTTTCCCCAGGAAATCTCAGCTCCTCAAGAAAAAATAGTTTTCTGTTCTTCACAAAACTGAAGTTCAAACAACTCAAATAAGCATTTTCAGATACTTCCACTGTAGATCACTAAGGATTTTAAATGCAAGCAGGCTCATAGTGTCTATCAGGAGGCCTTTTTCTTCCCCCTGAAGTCCATTTTTCCTCTGTCTGCTGTTAAGTTACTATTATCTTCCATTCCTTGTAATAATGGGCTTAAGATCAAGTGAAACTGGAAATGGAAAGAACAGTGAAAGATGACAGACTTGAAGGGGCTTTATTGGAACTGTGGGTTGCTCCTGAGGTCAGAATCAGTAAGTATAATTAGATTCCTGGCATTTACAACAAATGTAAAGCAACTCAGAGCTCCCTTTTGTGTGCCTGTAATTAAACATGCACTTTTACTGCCCTCTGCAGTGCTCCAAAGTATCTTTGATTCCAGCACATGAAAGTGGAATGAAAGAGCAGGCCCAAATCTTCATCTCTATATGGCACTCATATTTCTGAAAACAAAGTATTTCTCAGCAGAAATGGAACAGCCCCTTTCTAAAGAAACACAAAAGGGAACGTTGTTTTTGCTAATAATTAGAGCCACTCCTGTACCTCCCAGAAACTTTCTCAATAGAGACTTGGATAGATTGAAAGGTCCCAACACAGACAGCTGGGCCCCACTTTAACCCAAGTGGGTTAGAAAAAGTTCCAAATTTCCAAAGTGATTTCCTGAGTGCATGAATCAGCATTTTTTGGATAAATTAGTTTTCTCTTGTGCTTGAACACAATCCAAGAGGTAAGTGACAAGCTCAGAGTGAACAGGACTGGTAATCAAAAAATACAGCAGGGGCCAGCAGGTGCTAAACCTTGGTTCTTTGCATGTTTTGTGTTTAGGTATTACCCAGATGCCACGAAACTAAACAGTGCACAACTGTAAATTCTGCTCAGCATTACCTCTTTAACTAAAGTGTATATATTACATTCTAACTACATTGTTTTCCTTGAAAGTAAAATGGATTTCTGACACTTCGTAAAGTAATTTGAATCTCTTAACTATTTATACAATATTTTGGCAAATTTATCCCTAGTTGTCAGGAAGCACTCAAACTTGGTATTCAACAGCCAGCAACCAATCTTCTCACATGAGAAACCATATAGAAGAAAACACAGAAGAGCAAGAACTTCTATTAAGGTCAAAATTCTTTTAAAAGGGGTCTTTTACTAGCCCAGTTTTGATAAAGAAGTGCCTGATCCCACAGGTTTCCACACAGATCCATCCTTAGGCATATCTAGCTGCTTTCCATATGCTCTTATTTACATTAGGAACACAATAAAACAGATAATCCTGAAAATAACTTCAGTAAATACTTACATGAACAGAAAGTTGTTTGAATGGTATTTTGGACTTAAAAATGGATTCTTGGAAGAAAGCTGGTTTTAGCTTGGCTTCCTTAGAGCATTAAATTGTTGTACTGGCAAGACTTTTCCAAAATCTCTGTCCTGTCACTTCTAATTGTTGAACTGGCTGTCCAGGTACTGAGCAGAAAGGTAAATATGTTCCCTTACAGTTTATGATAACAGCTGAGTAATGAAGGGAGACCCAATTAATGCCCAAGTGAAGGACAAGCTGGGACAGCTCAGCTCTTTAATGTTCTGCTGCCACCCTACCCACACACGTGTACCAATGGCCCAGCCAGAACAGATGGAGCTTTAAATCAGCCACAGCCACCACTGCTGTCAGCCAGCCATGGCATGAGGATGCTGAAAGGGGACAGGGCTTGGTGTGAAGGGAGTAAGACAAACACAAACCAGAAGGCACAGGTCTATAAAAAGCAGGGTTGACAGGTTCTGCTGCCTACAGAACAACCTGCTCAGTTTTATTTTTAGAGGAATTTAACCTAATAAGGCTAAAATTTGACAGCAGTACTTGTTTTCCATCTGAAGCAAACTCCACTGCATGCAACTATGCACAACTGAACATATGGATATTGTTTTTCCATAAGATTCCTCTATTACCAGATACTGCCCTAAGTGGATGGGGTTAGCCCGCATTTAACCACTAGAGGGCTTAATTCTATCGCAAAAAACTCAGGAGTTTTTTCCAATTTGGTGTTCAGTACCTTTGGAAAACATCCAAACTGAGTGCTCTCTTTAAATACCAACCACAAAAACTAAGTGATCTAAGTAACTGAGACAAAGGGGAATTGTTGTAGTGAAGACATTACTGTGGATGGCCAGCTCCTTCAGGAAAAAGTAACAAATCTGAGCCCATTTCACAGCTACTGAACACAGACCAGCTACATTTCTAGTCTGGATCATACCCACCTGGCTCCTGGTGAGTGTGCTGCACAGAACCGAGAGCTGAACAGCACCTCAGATTGCATTTAATGTGATCAATAGAATTAAGATATCTGTAAGCAAGATGGAGCACACCACAGGAAAAGAAAACAAGGGATAAACTATCAAAAAAACCCCCCCAAAAAACAGTGACATAGAACATTACAGTCTGAAGCAGAAGTGACAGAGCACACTGAAAGGTGACAGGATAGAGCAGAGATGGAACAGACTGAGTGAGCACAGTCAGAAGCAACAGCCATCTCAGCAGGGTCAGGTACAGGAGGGCACAGGCAATGCAAGAGGGTCATACCCCAAGGCCTGTGCTGAGAACCTTGTCTGAGTAGTAGCAGGTTAGTTGGATTAATCTCAAATTATATACCAGACTATAGACTAACCACTGAGAAGTTACTCTGCAGAAATTTAAAAGCATTTCGAGACATTTGCCAAACGAGGATTATTTGTTGTGCGCTCCACTATAACAGAGAAGTGCATCCCAGTTGTTTACCTGAACACTGCACAGGGATTAGTGTTCTTCACAATGTTTTCCCCACATTCCACCCCAGAGCTGGATGCAGCACTCAAGGTGGGGTCTCACAAAAGCAGAACAGAGGGGCAGAGTCCCTTCCCTCATCCTGGTGGCCACACTGCTCTTGGTGCAGCCCAGGACACAGTTGGCTTTCTGAGCTGTGAGTGCTCATGGCTGAGTCACTTCAAGTTTCTCATCCACCCACCAACATCCCCAAGTCCTTCCTCTCAGGGCTGCTCTCCATCTGTTCATCCCCCAGCCTGCATTTGTGCTCAAGAGACTGTCCCAACCCATGTGCTTCCTTATTTCAAAACCAAGTGTAAGTAACCTTACCCCTCAGAAGCCTCTAAACAATCTCCTGAAGATCCCACTGATCCAACCTAACTACAGTAGGATAGAAAAACTTTAAAAAAAAACCCCCCCAATTCTACTGGCAGTTCTGACACTCAGCTACACATCAGACACTGAACACCGACCAGAAATACTTAGGAACAACCAGGAACAGGGTAGCCAGAAAATGTGACATGAGAAAAGCAATCTGGAAAGGACACAGGGTGCTCAGTCCAGGTAGAAAGCAGCTACCCATCTGTTGCCTTCTCTGGAAAAAATACATGTTAGGAAGGCTGTCTCCTTAACATCAGAGCTTAGCACCAACCTTATCCCAATGCCACTGCTTCCTCTTGAAAGTTTCCCTATTACATCAAGGTACCTGATTTCAAAAGTGCCTAACAAATTAGACAGCTGTAAACAGTATTACTAGCTAAGATCTCCCTTGAGTTGATGAGTTTAAAGGGTGTAACATCAACATCCAGAAATTCCATTTAAAGAGCTAAAACCAGGTGAAGTGACTGTAAAAGATGTCCTGTTAGTAAAGAAAAGTGAAGTGTTCACCCAGCTCTTCTAGCAGTTTTTCCTAGAGAACAGAACTTGGCAATCAGCTAGTGAAGATCTACTAAACTAAATTGTCTCAAATCCACTCCAGTGGCCAAATAAATAGATTTTAAGGTCTCCTCAAAGTCAGATGATGGTGCTAACACAGATATATCCTGGCTTAGTACCAATATCAGACACTTGGCTTTCAATATGTCCCTGCATTTCATTATCCACAGAGCACTGATGTAGGCAATGAAGAGTCATATGTCAAAGTAAATGCAGTTCTGTTTATTTTCCAGCAACATCCCACACAAAGACAATGGAAACACGAACTGCTCTCAGCAGAAAATCTGTACAGTTGTTAACATTTACAACAGTTTTACATTTAAAACTAGAAAACTGAAAGAATAAAGATTTTCCCTAAACATTGTTTTCTTGACTGCATTAATGAATGACTGATGACTATTTACAAATTTCAAATTAAGGCTACTGCTTCTCAAAAAAACCCAAACATTATTGCATAGACTTTACCATGTTGACCTCCAATTTCTTGAGTCTTAAACTTCCAATTGTTTCTGAAACATTTTTGCAAAAAAAGCTTTTTTTTTTTTTAAGGTAAGGTAGTTAACCTTACAGAAACTGCAGTAGATGGGTTTACTAGTACTAATCAGCCACATAGTCCAGTACCACGTGCATTACTTCAGGTCAGGGGTTTTACAAGAGCCAGATGTAAAAATAAGGTAACATTAAAAAAAAAAAAATCCCCCTACTTGGCTCTTGATCTGCAGTTGGACAACTGAAATCATGCTCACTGTGGGGGAAGGAGTAGGGGGAAATTGGTAAAATCTTGTTGTGCTATTTTTAATTATTAGAAGATAGCACTGCTTTTGGCTAGTTTTTCTATTGAAAAGTCTTATAAAAAAATCTGATATACATAAATTAAAAGTTAACAAGAAGTCACACAACTTAATTGCAATTTTACATAAGTCTGGTCTGGGGAAATCTAGACCGATCACAGCTCTGAGAACAGTCTTCAACTTTGCTTAAGCTTTCTTACTATTAAGTTATGGATCAAGCTAACCTCTCAAATTTAAAAGAAACTTTCTCTAAAGCAGTTTGCACAAGACTATTTAACTCACAGTATCAAATTCTTTCAGTGGCTCACTCAAACACACTTCCAAGTCAAATTCTCCTTCTGCTTGATAGTCAACTTGTCTAACTTTGGTGGGAGTGCCAGAACATGTATCCTGGAAGGGAAAGGCAATTAATAATTACTAGTTAAGTAGAGGTTATTGGTACAGGTAATTCAATTAACTTCTGTAATTCATTTAGACAGCTCTATAACGAAGGTTTACAAATGCTTTAAAAGCCATAAAAACTCAATGCTAGTCTTAAGATTAAACACATGTAGGCTTCTGCCCATCCAACCACATTTGAAGATACCTTGCAAAT
Organism: Pycnonotus jocosus; assembly: GCA_013400435.1. Classification (NCBI taxonomy): domain Eukaryota; kingdom Metazoa; phylum Chordata; class Aves; order Passeriformes; family Pycnonotidae; genus Pycnonotus; species Pycnonotus jocosus. Next base: position 32,800 of record VWYP01019037.1, on the reverse strand, counting down.
GTTTTAAGGACTTATATATGCAAACATTAAAAGATTATACAGATTTAATATTAGAAAGACAAATCCAGTAAGAAAAGCACTCCTAGATCTTTATTGCTCAGCTGTAACAAGTGCTTTCTGGACACAAAAGGAGCCCACTTCTGTGGGACAAGGAAATTCCACCCTATTTTAACATTAGGTATTGCAATCTAAAGTATTTCAACTGTACATTACAGTTCATAACTGATTTGTTTTCAACAGATAAATTTTCTTTTGTAGGTTGTGAAAAAATGGGGTATTTTAAATTTGAGATGATAATTTAAGTTCTAATTCTGTAAACCCAAGACTACAGACAGATAATGGCTAAAGCTGGAAAATAACTGAATTTCAAGATTGCTCAACTTTATAAACAGTCCCTAAACAAAGTAGATTATGGGATATGTGAGGTATTCAGGCTGCTCTGGATATAATCCTAAGCAATGAACCAATTATCAACAAATATGACAAACATGACATTATGCAAATCACATGCTTACATCATTATCTTGACAGCTCGTTTGAGATTCAGTAGAATTGCTTCCAACAGATTCTGTCTCCATCTCACCAAGGTCAACAGGACAACTGTAAAATCATTTAGAAGAATATAGCATAAAACAAATTGATTTTTTAGTGTTAAGATGCACTTTGTTGTGCAGTTCTAAAAAAAATGGCCAGAGGAGAGCAAAGAGACCTACAGAGATCACAGGGAGTGTGGTGACAAACCAGAGAGAGCAAACAGAACTGCAGGACAGCTCAGTACTGCCAAAATGGCCACGGACTGAATTAAAAGTCTTGAGACTGAATACTGCAACATGACAAAAGACAAAAACGCAGTGCTCAAGCAATGCCTCAATGCAAATGTTACAGGAAAAGAAGGATTTTTTTTTTCCAGACAAGGTCCTCATCCACCTGTTTTGCAAAGATATAATATCCATTATAGACAGACCTAGATGCCAGCATCTGAATTTAGTATTTCAACACCAATGCACACAGCAGGGTTCTGGCTGAAGTACCAACTCCCCTCACACTGATGCCAAGTAAAGGGAAGCTAAAAGGGAACTTTGCTTTTAGATGCTATTGCTCTGCACTAGTTTTAAAATTAGTATTCCATTATGGAAAAAAACCTACTTTATTAACGCAAAACTGCTTGCTGAGGAATTAAGTTCCATCTTTGTCCCCTTCATTCTCTACTCCCAGTTTTATGTGACATGTTGCTGATCAGCTTTCTACAGAGGAAAACAACCCTAATAAAACAGGGCATCATTCTCTATCTTCTAGAGCATGGACTGTGAACACTTGTGACCATGCCTTGAGCTTGGTGGAACCTTGGGATGAGTTCACAATTCTCCTTCTCTGGTCAAGAAATATTTCATACCACTGTGATCTTGAACTATCAAGTGAAAAGGGTGAGGCAGGCTCTTGTACAATGGATTGGTCCAAGCTCTATATTGAGGAGACCTACCATTAGTGAGAACTCTCCAGCACTGCTCCTACCAGATAATTTGAAGACTACTCTGAAAGAATTGGTTTATGTGGATGGTGTGGTGATTGTTTTATATAGAGCAATGCAAAACTGGCTCTGCTTTCACCTTTAAAAAAGTGAGGGATATGTATGCATGCCCTTCCAAGGACACTGGGCAAGGACTATGAAGCCACTGGATATTCTGATGGAGAAGAAACTGAGCAGCACCAAGTGTGGATATATAATTAGTGAAAACATTCAGCACTCACTGACTTGTCTCAAGAAAAAACTATGCTGGGGGTGGTGTTTATTTCTTAAACATGAGACTTCACATCATAATTTCTATAAAAGTGTCTTGAATACTCTGTACATACATTTCCTGCAGATCACATCCTCCTTCAGTTGGAGGATCCCAGGAATGCAGAGCAACTTTCCACAGTTTAATTTGCTGGTCCCACGACCTACGGCTGTACTTCTTAAACTTGTTTGGAGTTCTGGGATGAACTCCTGGTATACGATGGCATCTGTTCAGATATTAGACAAGAAAAAATTATCAGTGCTTTATTCACACATACATAACACAGCTTTAAATGTTAACTGATTGTATTGTTTATGAGAAAAGACCAATGTGCAATTCCAGCACTCAAGCAAAGATTTGCCAGCTCCATACATACTTCTTAGTTTTTCTGAATTCAAGTCAAATGAAATAATAAATAATAATAAAAAGGATTATCACTTATAGGTCTGAAAACCTCATTCCAAACCCAATAGCAACTGTAGCCCATTTTGTCTTGCAGTTAACTCATGAGAAAACTGACTGCAAAAATCAGTTTCATTTCCTCTCGTTGACAAGCACATCCAAAAGAACTTTCATTTCCATTTCAGCAGCATGAGGTATTTCTTATATATTGACTCATCAAACCACATCTCAGTTGATTGGTAGTGTGATCTAACAGTTCAAAAATGTCTTAAAAATTTAATTTGTAGATGCCTTCTATTTAAATGTGTATTGGATACCAAGTTTTGTACATTAATGTGCTTATAAAGAACAGGTATGACTTGCAGATGGACATTTAGTTTTCTAGAAAGTGAAGCAGCTTACCTAGGAACTTCTTTAATGTATCTATCATAGGCAATTGTGTTTTTTCCATAGTTTATCTGTTTTTGTCTTCTCAGCAAAACCACCTCATCTGTCTCAAGTTCTACTGTCACCGTGGACTCCTTTGAATCAGAACTGAAGGAAAAAAAAAACATTGTAGGTTTGGGACTACTAGAAAACCACTGACACTCAAACAAACCCACTTGTAAAAGGCTATAAATAAACATGTTAAAACTTTTCAAACAAGTGCTCAGGGTGTTACTAAATCATGGTGTTGGAACAAACTTGAGATTAACTATTTTAAACTATGTGTTTTAAGAAACAACAGTGTACTATGAAAATTCTGTTTTTAATATTTTCCTCAGCTAAGCTAGAAATTTAACCTACCTTCCTGAGGAGGACTTCCTTTCTCTTGAAAATTCATTTATCAGAAGTTTTCTTCTGTGTCTGTAAGAATTCAAATCAGTTTTAAGAAATTATATACACAAAGAGGAAAATGAAGGCTGCACTGTCACAGCTTACAGTTGAATAAACTTCTCAGAAAAGCAGCAACACCCTAGAGACTGCAAAAGCCTTTTTGCTACGAAATGGATGTTTCAGTTTTCCCTTAAAAATTACAAAAATACAAGGACTTTCTCTACCTGACTATTTCCCCTAAAGCAACTTCTTACAGCAATGATACAAAAACCCAGTCATTAGTGAGAGGGTATTTTAAGTATTTCAATCTAAGAGATTCAGGAAAAGGTCCTTCCAAAAGGGAGGTATTTAGGGATACAAATCCAATTTCCAGAGAGTATCTCATGACATTCCTGCAGGACTTAACCCAAAGTTGATCTAAAAGCAGCAGACAAGAGTCTAAGGTTGGCCTGATTTTACTACAATGGTGAAGTTAAAAATACAAATTGAAACAGATTCTACAAGACAACTTCCATTTCCCTTTCTTTCATCAGTCCATCTTAAACACCATGGGGTACCTTGCAATTTCTTTGTTAACCTTGGTCCTCATTTCATCTTCTTCCACTGCAGTTCCCCAGTCTAAACACCGGGAAAGGGGTCCAGGACCTTCTGGTGTTGTAAAACTAGAAAGAAAAACAAATTAAGGCTCTGTGTTAAAGTTTGGATTATTGTATTTACCTCCCCCACTCACAGCTTGATCCATTAAACAGAATTATTTACAGTACTCAAAATGGCCGTGAAAACCTTGTGTTCAATTAAAATTTTATCACTGTAAAATGAAGCATCAGTTTTGAGATCCACCTTGAGGTTGTGTGGTTTGTGTTGGGTTTTCTTAAAATTTATGTAGGTATCTACAGAAACATACCACTGTAGCCTGATAACCCAGCCCATGCTTTCAGAAACTTTCAGCTTGTGCTCTTCAGAAAATGGTACATGAAATACCAACTTTATTAGTTTACTCATTTGTTTTCACTCCACCAAATGACTTAGCAATCATTTATTCTTTGATGACTGCAGACTCATTAGCTATATAAGAGATAAATGCTGGAACACAAAATTAAGTTGCAACGCAAATTAATTAAAATTACATGATAGCACCAGAAGTTGCTCCATGTAAATATATGCCTAGCAGAGGAGGCAGAGGCACAAAAATGTCATATTTCAGCTAGGAAAGTGACATTTGCTATGACTTTGCAAACTGGTTTAACAACTTTACTGCAGCCCATTAACATCACAAGCAGATCCAGACCCTTGCAGGGGAATAAGGTCATACCCCTTCCCAGACATCTATTGCTGCCTGAATATTCAGAATATTCAATGTTTCCCCGTCTGTCTTCCTGAAGACCAATTTTCCCTAAGTAAAACTCAAAACTATCCTACAGAGCAGAGCTTTTTCAGTAGATCTGGAAATGCTCTGGAGACTTTCCAGGATTCTGTGCAAACATGGCCCTTGGAGTCAGGGAATTAGATCCATCTGCACTAAAACCAGCTCCAACTCCCTCCCACCCCCAGCTCCCAAACTGATCTGCACAACTTTTAATGCTTTGTTAAATTCGAAGTAAAAGTTCTCTTTAGATGAAACCCAGTTAGCACCTTGGCAAAATTAAAAATCCATAGCAAACAGTACAGGCCCCTTTGCAAAGACCTGTTCAAGCTCCAAGGATTTTTAGCTTTTGCTTATACCAGTTTCTAGATTTGCAGAGAATACAGGCCATGTTCAGTTATTGCTCTCCTGTGGTAGAGAACAAGCAGCAGAATCCCAGTTGGTCCCAACTCCTGAGCTTTTTCCCCAACACTGTGATGTACATTTTTTATTTGTTTGATTCTGCACCTGTGCTGTGATCATTGAGGTGATCCAGCCTCCATCCTGATCTTTACTTCTGAGTATTTTAATTTGACATGGTTGGATTGGCATAAACAAAAAGTAGTTTCAGCAGAGGAAGAGAACAATTTCAGTCAAAGCTCAATGCAAACTGAAACCAGGAAGCATGCCTGCACAATTCAATACTGGAAGACACACAAAAGTGTTGCTTATTTACGTTGAAACTATCTGTAAAGTTTCATCCTTGTACTGTTGTTCAACCATGCTTCCTGGAATTAGCTTAAACTAGTCCGGATGGTGTAACTGGAGCCACTGACCAACGTGTGCCCTGCTAATTGTCAGGAAACGAAAATGGGTGAGCACCACCTACCCCATTTTAGATTAGAAACCTCGATTCAGTCAACTGGGCTGTGGCCACAACTCCCATCCACAGATCAAAGTGACTAAAGAGACCGTGGCACAAATAGCTCACACTGTAAATGTGATATAAAGTAAGATACTTAAACCTAGCTGTGCTGGGAAACATGGAAGGCAGCGTTATGGGGCAACCTCAAACTGGATCCCCCCACAAACGTGCTGAAATATAACACAGCTTCTCAGGGGTGGTCCGTATCCCCTTCAGAAACATAGAGTAGATGATTTCCAAGAATTGATTTTTTCTAATTTAATTTTACCACAACTGCTTGTACAGTCGTTATTTACAAACATAATGGGCCTGTACACTATTAGTTCTTGATAAATGGCAGTAAACCAGCATGAAATAGGACATAAATGATCAAGAACGTATTTCAAGAGATAAGAATGAAAAATGTTGACTCTTAAGAACCGACTCCAGGATAAGAGCACGGCACTCAATCCTTTTCTCTCCTTTTAAGACCAGTTATTTGTGGCTGATGAGCGATTGATAAACAGGCAGGGCTCAGAAAACTGAGTATAAGAGTCAGTTCAACACCCCTGTGAACAAAAGAGCAGGGAGTCGCTGCCATTGTCACCAGTGCTCACCTGTCCAGCCGGCTGTCCTCAGGCCTGGGCTTGTTTTCCTCAAGCACGGAGGATTCGGGCTCGTTCTGCCGCCGCCGCTTCCCATCGGCGCCGCGTTTCCGCGCCTGGGCCCAGCGCGGGGGGTGCTGCGGGCTGGGGACAAACACAGCGACACCGAGCACCCAGGTGGGCTTTAGCGCTTTAACCTCCTTCAGAGACCGCGCTTATTTACCCCTTTCACCCCCACCAACGCAGAGAGGCGACGCCACTCGCTGCGGGCCCTCTGAGGGGGATCTCCGGGTCCTCTGAGGGTGCTCTGCGCCCCCCGCCCCCCCTCCCCTCA
>VWYP01019037.1:13068-26600 GCA_013400435.1 Pycnonotus jocosus | reverse complement strand
CCCCGCCCCCCCTCCCCTCAGAGAACTCCGCCAGCCGGACGGCGGGGAACGAGGGCCGGGGAGCACGGGGAGAACGAGGCCCGGCACCGCCACCCCCCGCCTCAGCCCGGCGGTCCTACCTGCTCTTCGTGCTGCCGTGCGGGCTCCTCTGGCGGAAGGACATGGCGCGGGGTATCCTCGGAACGGAGGGCTGGAGGCAGAACCGGGCGTGGAGAGCTGAGGCCGGCGGTGAAGGAGAGCCGGGCGGTGAGGGACTGGCAGGCGAGGGCAGCTGAGCCGGGCGGTGAGGCAGAGCCGGGCGGTGAGGCTGAGGCGAGCGGGGAGGCTGAGGCGAGGGGGGAGGCTGAGCCGAGGAAACGCTGCCGCCTTCCCGCTCAGCCCCTTCGCATCTCCCGCCGGCGCTGAGCGACACCGCCCGCTCCGCCTCCCCGCGGGGCGCCTCCACGGGGACAGGTGCGGAGGGGGGGAACGAGCGGAAAAGCCCAGCAGCCGTCCCGCTCCCTTACACGCTCACACACATCCGCCACCCCCCTACCAGAGTAATGGCTCAGCCCGCTCCGCCCGGGTCCGCCCCCGGGGCGTGTTGGCGGGAGAATCGAGCGCGGCGGCGCGCGGTTTTGGCGCGCAGTGGCGGCGGGACTCACGTGAAACAGGAAAAAAACCCACCCCAAACAAAAAGGAAAATACAAACCCATCGATTTAAATAGGAGGGATGACGGTCCCCGCACGGCTGTACAGTCGATGAAGCGCACAGGGTATTTTAAGGGCCAGTTCAAACCCCACTCCAGACGGTTACCACACACATTTTACAATGACATGGCATTAAATTTCCTATCAATAGTGAACGAGGTGGCTATGCCTTGGCTCGTGGACCTTTGTGGGGTTATTACTTGCACATGCATGCACAGTGAGATCCCATTCGTCCTGCTATTGGGCATAAACTCACATTTTAGAACAGTAATTTAGAAACAACCTGAAGAACTCCAGCATAACACAACTTTAAAACAATAATACATTTGCAGCCTGAAGGCTGGTGGGACACTTCAGAGAGATGGTTTTCTTCCAGCCTTACAATCAGGATTACTAAGGTTGAAAAAGCCTTACAATAACAGGCTCGTTAAGGTTGGAAGAGCCCTCTAAGATCATAAAGTACAACCATTATTAACAAGGCACTGCTAAGTCCATCCCTAAACCATGTCCCCTAGTACCACATCTGGTAAAACAGATGGCAGAAGTAGCAAACAAAAATTTGTTTGGTGGCTTTTTCTAATCAGCTTAAAACACAAAAGGAACTACTGAAGTGCAGCAATGGTTTTGGAGAAACTTTCCGAGCACGCAAAAACAGGTGGTGTTTGATTTTTTTTTTTTTTTAAGATACACTTCAGCCTTGCTATGCATGAAGGGATTTACTTTGAAAATTCCATTCCTGTTGCCTGGCCTTACTGTACTGAATTTTGTACAAACTGACGTCTTCTGTGTGGCATCTGCATGAACATCCAAATTCCTGCAGAGAAGTTTGCTCTGCTGGCACCTCTCCTTTCCCACACGCTACCGTGGAAAACAGAACTGTGTTCTTGAACCAAGGTCATGCTTGAAGTACAGCAGAGGTTCAAAATATGCACAAACTCCCCTCCCTCCAGCCTGGCCCTGGCATAAGCTGGAACAGCATGTTTACCTGAATGCACTCAAGCAAGGCAGACAGAGCACAGGCACAGCCTGGAAGCCACACAGTACTTTTAGCACATCACTATCTACAAATTAAATTCAGTTTATCCAGCAAAACTCTCTACTGGGACACAGCTCAGAGATTACAGCTGCATTGCATCTTTCTGTCCTCATCAGCAACAAAAATCCTTCAGAAAAGCACTTTCACACCATGGTGGGAATTTAAGGGGAGCAGATATCCTCAGCTGTGACCCCAAATTTTTACAAACACAAAGTACACCACAACCTGTGGCTTTTCAGAACTGCCAGTGAAGGATGGTTTCCACAAGCACAGGTAATCATCTCTAAGATTATCCCAGTGGAAGCATGCTGACAGAAGATATTGTCACTTCTAGGGAGAAACTGAAACCTGTCTGCTGAAGTTGAGGGTGTATTTTGTCTTAATTACAAACTGAGCATAGATTTATGTAGATGAGATTTAATTAAGTTGGGTAAAATTAAAGGAGAAACTGGGGGTGGGTGCCAGACTTCTGCTTTGACTGCCTGAGTTGTAAACTCTGTCTCAGACAGCCTTGGGTAGGTAAACAAGTGCATAGACAGGCTGCATTCCAGTTCTGACTGCTCTGTTTAGACTAATGAGGTTACTAATTAGAACACAGGATGTTTCCATCTGCTGTATTATTCCTTCCGTTGTGCTACCATAGTTTGTTCAAACACACAGAATCTGGATTAGGGAATAAATCTGCCCAAAATTTAAATGCCACAGGCAGATTGGTTATGCTATGTCTAGTCTAACATCTTCAACGAAGAAATAAAAAAATCTTTTAAGGACTGCTGAATTGCAAATCCTATGGATGTGTCCCTAAATCCACTGCAGGCCCTTCCATCATAGGCAAAAGCTTAAGGGCTCTTAATACTCCTAAAATACTTAAGATAAGTTTAAATATTTCTCAACAGCCTGTTACTCTCACCTGGCAGCTTCATCTTCTCCAGCAGGACACCTTTCCACAGCAGAATCGGTGCTGGGACTTCAGCTGCTCCCTTCCACTAATTTACAATGCCCTAAACAAACTGAGGGACTGGACAAAACCAGAATTGTAAACTGCCTTCAAGAGTCTCATTTTCATCTCTGAAGACTCTTCTACCCTTTGAGCAAGGGCTAAAAATCCAAAATTACTACTCAAACCAAACCAAACACCCTAAAACAAACAAGAAAGGACTACTGAACTCACATATTCTTTTTATAATCAAACTGACAACACAACTGCAAAAACAGACTAAAAAGGATTTTTAAAATTAAAGTCTTTAATTATTCTGCATAAAGGCAAATTGCCAAAAATGTAACACATTCCCTTATTTACAATCATCAAAAATCACAAGGAAACATGCACACTGGAACAACAAGGTTCTAAATATTACCTCTTACAAAAGTGCTGTACAGATGTGTCCCTTGTACCCATACACTCCGTGCTCTGTGGTGTGTGACTGATGCATCCTTGTGTTGGGAAAAATGCCTGAGCATGCCTGGAAATTACATTTTAGGAGTGAGAGTAATTTCTGGGGAAGCAGCTTTCTCCAAATCAGCAGCACAATGGGCTCTTGGCCCTGGGTACTGCCAGCCCCACAAGCAAGGGAAAGCAAAACCAAACTCCTGCAGAGAGACAACTCCCAGCTCTAGCAGACATTGGTATCCCAGTACATGCTACACAAGGACTGTGAAATTCTTGTAACTGGCATATTAATTCAGTCTAAACCACTATAGCCATAGCTCTCACTTCAAACTTCTGCACACAGTGCTAGCAGAGTAAGTAAAAGGAGAGCCTATCCCAACACCATCACAACCCTCAGCCTGGACAAGAGCAGCTCCACACCTGCAAATACTGCAATTCATCCCCAATAGTTGTAGTAACAACAGGCACTGATTGCATCCTCTCCTACTCTTTAACTGTAGAGTGGCTCTTTGGGTCAGGCTGCAACACACATAAAAGAAAAATCCAGGTATTTAAGCTGTGCTGCTGTTCTAACAGTCACTCAGCCCCTTCAAAATAAGGATCCGATTTTGATAAACCATCTACTTTGCTTTCTCTTCTCTCACCTGGCTTAGGCAAATGCCAGCTTAATACATCTCAGAGAACAATAATAGGCCAAATGGGTGATCATCCAATCCAAAAGTTATCAACAGCTTGTCTTTAATGACTGGAGGAAGGCTGAAATTATCTACATTCTTTTGAAGCAGTTCTTTGGGCAGGATGTCCAGTTCTGGTCCAGTGGAGCAGAGGGGTTCCTTGGCTGGAGGAGTTGCATTTTTCAGTCTGACTTGACACTGGACCAATTCACTGGTGAAACACCAGCACACTCTGAGGAACAAGATCTCCAGAGGGAATGGCAGGATCCATCACCTGAAGCAGCCTTTGAAATACAATGCACGTGTCACCTGCCAAGGCAGGCACAGCAGAAATGTCTTCACAAAAGCTTTAAGGAACATCCATTGTCATTGCAGCACAGGCTTCATGAAATCTGAAGTTTTACACTTGAGGCACAGCTTGTAGAAAACAATCTATCCTTATAAAGATCTGGAGAAACCTAAACAAAAAAGCAGGCAACAGTATTTTATAAATGTGTTATATCCAGGCATTAACACCAAAACATTTCCTCTTTTAAGCTGTAGTGTTACAGTGGCAGTAAAAGGAAGAGAGCGCTGCATATGGTGAGTTTATAGCACAGTATAAAGGAGAAATCCTTAATTTTCATACTAAAGAAAGTGTTACAGCTAGTATGAACATATTGAGAATGTAATTCCTGAAAAAAATCCTGAAAAAAATACAGTACTAGTTACCCTACATTCCTAACAGATTTGTCAGAGAGAAAAGGAAGCAGCTTAGCCTATTTTCCCCAACCCCTTGCATAGTTTTCATTTAAATGTCACTATTAATTCATAAAGCAGATTTAACTCTAATTAACAAATTTCTGACATATCTTAAGTATCCTATTGACTAAGGTTTTTTCCCTAAAAAGCAACCAGATACATTCACATTTATTCCTGTTTAAGACAGAAATTTTCTACCACTTAAACCACTATCTGGTTTTCAAGCATGATTAAACTTCCACAGATGAAGTTCCTGACACTTGAGAGTTAGAGCTCATCACACCTAAAAGACGAGGTTAAAGGAAATGTTGCTCTAAATCCTGATCTTTCCATCCCAGAAAACCAATGTGTTGCTCCACAGAGAAGGCATTTAATTCACTTTGTACATTCTACATCTAACAGAGCTTTTTTTTTTAATTAGAACAACTGATTACAAACCCACTGAATACATGTACTCCTTAATACAGCCTTATTTACAACAAAGACCACTGCAAAAAAAGCTCAATATCAACTATGTGTAAACCAGAAAGGCTCTTAACTGTGACACAGATACTTCTTTTACCTGAATAATTTCACCTTATGTTGATTGCACGTAAGTTGACTGTAAATCTCCTCTTTCAGTGCAGATCCTACATGACAGCACCAGTTTTCCAAGACTTGATCTGCTGATCTCAGACTACATCCCTATTCTTCAAGTCTTTTTTTTGTCACAGGAGAAATTCCTTCTTCAATACCTCTATATACAAAGAAAGACTAGATATTTTCAAATATTGAATTAGCACTTTATGAATAAAGTGAATGCATGTTAAATATTACTCATGCTCAAAGAATTTAACTTAAAAATCAATAAAGTCAAAAGAAAAATGCCATCAGTGTAATTTTTTTAGAAGCTCTAGCAGTCTTTTCCTCACATTGCTATAATCCAAAATCTAAGTGTAAAACTAATTTTGGCCATATTCTTGAGGAGTTTTATAAGGCAAAATATGCAAAGATCACTGTTTAACAGACATTTATATCCTAGTCCATGTTTCTGAGCATGCATCAAATGTAGATTAAAGACAAACCAACTACACAAAAGACTAACTGCTAATAAAATCTGTTTGACCCAGATTACCACCCATCCTATTAATGCACCACAAGAATCTACAGTCCAAGAGAAAATTTTCAGTAAAGTCTACTGCTGCAGATACCAGGTTGTGACTTCATCACAAAAAATTAAGAGGCAGAAAAGGTGTTACTGAAATACTTAAAAAACTTGCACTTTTGAGAGATAAAAACACATTTTCTTGCCAACAGGTAACAATTTCAATTTACAAAGTCTGAAGCATTAAATTTTTTAATTAAAGTGCTGTATTAAGTGCAAGAGGATGGGATAAAACACTAATAAAATAAAAGAGAAACTGATCTGCCTGAACTGAACAGTTGGATTCTGTAGAATGATACTGTGGATGGGATACTGAAACAGAACAGATCAAGTAAGTAGTCAGCACAAACTCACCTTGGTATTTAGATTTTTTTCCTCAATATTGCACCTTCAGCATTTGCACTTTCCCATCCTCTGTCAGGGTGTTCTGACTGATGTCCTTCCAATAAACTGCTACAAAGTTTAAGCCTACAATTAAAAAAAAAAAAAAACAAAACCCCCAAACAAACAAAACCCAAAGACTAAGTGGCTTTATTATGGTAACTTTTAAATACTAAATGCAGCATCAATCCATTTATATTAACACAGACAATAATATGAAAATGTAAGGACAGAATTTTACCACACAACATATAAATATTGATCAACATATCCCTAAGACAAATAGTAAAAAATAGATAAATAAAAATTAAAATGTTTATAATAAATGCTTGGATTAAATTACAGCAAGCAAGCAACTAAGCTTGTAAAATAATATGCAAAAATACCCCTCAAACCCCAACTGATGAGCTGCATTTGATACCTCTCCAGCCTGCAGTCTGCATCTCTGCAAGTCTTGCTGTCAGGCAGAAAGAAGCTGGATTTCTTGTGGTTTGGATTGTTCCACCCTGAAGAACAACTGGCTGGAATCGGGTCACTGCTTAAAAACAAACAACTATCATTGTTGTCACTACAAAACAACTTAATCTCTAGGGAGACAGAGAGGAAGCTTCCAGCTCTTAGGCTGAGGAAGTGAGAGGCAAACTTCCAATTCTTTCCACAAGACAGAGGGGCTCATAATTTTCCAGCATCACCTGGGATGGCAGAGGCAGCAGAAAGCAACACAGAGAGTCAGACTGGGAAAAGCCAAGGAAACTCAAAGAACGGAGACAACAATCAAATATGCCATGTGCTGGAGGAAATGTAAGAAGGAAAAAAAAAAAAAAGTAGCAGTAACCAATGAAGGAAAATATTAAAAAGGGCACCTTTACAACATAAGCAAAACCCAGAAAGAACAATATGATCACTGGGGTATTTACCTTGTTACTTCTATACTTTGTTCTACTGTCATTACTTCATCTTTTGCACCAAAGGCTTCCCACTCTGAGCACTTTGATAAAGCCTCCTTATATCCTGAGTCAGTAAAGCTGGAAAGAAAATGAAAATGTCTGAATCCATGCACTGTGGTGACATGGTTCCTCTTCATTTTTCAGAAGGGGACTAAGTAGAGAGAAGAAACAATACCTGTATAAACATTTTTATTAAAGTTGGTGTAAAATGTCTACTAAATTGCCGAAATCCTTAGCGTTGCCTAAATCTACATACAAAATACAACCTGTGCTGTGTCTTCTGACACTTTGCAATGGAGCACTGTAAATATTTGCTATCATTCAGCACAATTATTCTGCCATGATTTCCCCTCCTCATTAAATTGCACACATTTAGATAAAATTAACACTATTAACAAAGGGAGGGGAAAATATCAGTCATATTCCAAAAGTCAGTTCATAGTATCAATGAATTCCCACATGGAGAATCATTTCATACCTTTCCAGTGTGTGGTACATCTGCAGATAATGGTTTTTGCTCTCTGAAACCAGAGAGGAGTCAGAATTGTTTCTTTTTCTGCGTTTCCATACTGGAGAAGAATCAGGAGAACACGAACTACAAAAATAGATTTTACACACATAACATTTTTTATCTATGTTTAAATGTTTATCAGTGCTCTGCTAAATAATGGCATATGCGACAGTGGAAGTTTTCTTTTGAGGTATGATTCTTCAGTCACACAGTGGAACACTGAGCAAATCCCTCACTTTGAAAGCAAAACCATTCTGAGCTCCACGCACATCCCCCCAGGACAAGATATTTCAGTAAACAGGGAAGTGCATGACACAGTCAGTCTCCTTGCTGTTCTGCAGAAAGGCACAATACCATTGAGGATGGGGACTCCTCCTTCTGAAAAAGCTCCCCTACTTTCAGAACATTCCAGCAATGGTTAAAGAAACCTCAGTCTTCCACTGTATAAACTGAGAATTTGAAAATACACTGCATTTCCTTCTGTGAAATCAGGTAATTTTGCAATGCTGGTAATTTTTCCATATTCAATGCTCTGTACCACTGATGGATTACATTCAACAGCAGAAGTGTCAAACTCCAAATCTGAGTATTAACTGCCCTTCCACAGTAAACATTTTCTACAAAAACCTGACGGCACTGACATGTACTGAATTACTTCCCTAAGCACAGAAGTTTTCTCTCATACCTCTCAGGTGTGTAGGCCGTCTGTCTGCATTCATCTTCACACTCATTTCTCTTCTGCTTTTCATCAAACACAAAAGAGCCAGAAACATCCTCATCTCTGCAGAACTGTTCCTGGGAACTACCTGAAGGTTCTGTACTACTAAACATAGGAGGGAAAAAAAAAAAAAGCTTTAAAAAACTACCCATCTGGCTTACTGTTCCAAACAGAAAACAGTTCAGCTGCAGTAAGAATCAACAGTTCATCTCATATGACACCCAAATGGTGTAAAATCTGCAACTTCTACCACACATCAGTTACAACATAGGTAGAACTATTTACACAGTGCAGTAACACAGCAAAGAGAATTCCATTCCCTCTTCTAATTTACTGGTCCAAATCTTGTCAAGTATGAGGTGGCATTAAGTAGCAGAGCTAGCCTTGTTACAGAAATTCAAAGTTGTGAAAAGATAAAAATATTTCTTTCTTGAACAGAGTTGCCACCATCCTGCAGAGAGCACAGAAATCTCTCCTCTTAAACATCTCAGGTCCTGTAACATATTGTCAGTGTAGGAGACGTGGTTCATTGACATCAGGAAAAGGTAAGATGGAAAATTATCAAAGTCAAGGAACAGTAACTGCCAAATTTCTGCTTATGTCTCTCACTTTCCAGAAAAGTAATGTTATCTTGTGCCCACCAGCATAAATACAAAAGGAAAGGGAATATACTACTGCAGGGAGACCAAATGCCTTTCTCCCCACAACACCTGACTTTAGATTAACTTAGACTAAATAACTGGAATATCTTGAAGACTAACAGAATTCAAATGGAAAACAACAGATTCAAGAAGACTCCCATTTTTGAGTCTGGTATTTTCTATCCCAGTCAGGAAGGCTCTAAAGGAACTACAGAGCCCTGCTTAAATTCCTTAAGCCCTGACTTAATTCACCCATATAACATACACAGGCTGCAGATCCCAGGTTTCTTCAGCAGGAGGATCCCAGGCATGCAGTGCTATCTTCCACAGCCTGATCTGCTGGTCCCAGGACCTACGGCTGTACTTCTTAAACTTGTTGGGAGTTCTAGGGTGAACTCCTGGAATTCGCTGGTTCCTGTAAATGCACAGTAGCATTCATTATTTCAGAACATAATGAGTTTTTTCCTTAAAAAGAATCTTAAGTCCATCACATCACACAAGTATCAGTGGTCTAACAAATAAAATGCTCATATTTTTAAACACTTAATTGAAATGTGTATAAGATATTATCAAAAATAGATACAAAAGCAACAACTAACCATAATATGCTGAGTCAGACTGGAGGCTTATCCAGTCCAGCACTCTGACAGCTGCTGAAAGCAGATCCCTACTGCCCATGAACAAAGATGAAACAGAAGCATAACTCATACTACTTCAATATTATCCTAACCTCCAGATCTTTCCACTTTACTTTTCCTGAGGCAAGGGCAACTTCTTTTATTTAGTATTGTACTGAGTCTCTTGAGGATAGAGTTACCTTCCTCCACAGCAGTCCTTGTAGTGCTGTGTTCTGCATTAATCATTAAAACAGTGCTAATAAACATGCTGATTTTTGGGCATTACTGATCAGTGCTTGCACAGCTTCAAGGCCTTCTCCTTTCCCCACCCCACAGACACTAAGGTGAGAGTGAACACTAAGTTGAGAGGGAAAAGTGCTGGGACAGCTGACTCAAATTACCCAGAGATATCACACACCATATAATGTCACACTCAGCAATAAAAACCACAGGAAGAGTTTGAAGAGAAAAACTAAGGCTGTGTGCTATTCTACACATACACACCAGGAACAAATAAGAGTTCATTTGGAAATCTGCAACTTACTTTGGAACTTCTTTAATGTATCTGTCATATGCGAGGGTATTCTTCCCAAAATTGATCTGTTTTTGTCTTCTCCTCAGGACCACTTCATCAGTTTCCCTTTCAGCTGGATTAGCAGAGTTGCTTGAAACAGAACTTGAAAATAAAAATAAGAATTAACTTGAAAAGAACCTTAATAGCTTTATAAGAAGTTGCATAAACACATATTCTAGAGCTGCCCTGTACTCTTACTGATAGACAGTAAGCACAACTCTTATCTCACTAGTTCACAGAAGTGAAAGATGTGCTAATCAAATCTGAATCTCAAATAACCACACAAGTAGCTTTTGAGATAAAACTTCTTAGTGCTACTCCCTTAAGGCTTCCTTTAGGCTTGCTATGAAACAGCTTGTCTGTGGTTTCAAATCTTCACTAATGCATGTAAAGCAGTCAGAGATCATCAGATGGTTACTGCTAAAACCAATGCAACAATAAACAGTAATAGTTCAACACCTACTTTGTCATTTTTTTATTTGATGTCCTCGTTGTTTTGCCTTCTTCAATTCTACCTTCCCAGCTGGAGCAACTGGAAAGCGGCCTAGAATGTTCTGATGTTGCAGAGCTAGAAAATAATGGGAATTCAACATGAATGTTTGCTGCTTGTAACACATTTAATCAACAGAAACATCAATAATGGACAAAACCAGCTCCACAACCGTAAATGACTGGCATGTTCCTTCTCTATTTCAGTTCTAACCTTCAGCCTGCCCTCTTCTGTCAATTGCAATGCCTCAACATTTAACAAGTCATGTAAGTAATACAGAAGCAGATTTAGCTGATAGTCTTACTTTCTCTAAATGGTTTCACATCAACAGATGAAATTACCATCCAAGCTGACAATGTCATTTTAACACAGGACAAAGATTCCACACTGATATCCACTCAGCAAAAGAGAAATACAAAACACTGCTGGCACATCCACTTAAGTCTCACACTCATGCCATACTGTCAGTATTTTTTATGACCGCATCAAAGACATAGAAAACACTCCTGAACACAAGGCCTTTCCTAAGCTCTTCAGAAGATTAATTCATTAACAAAGCAATATTAAACATGCCATCAGAAATTAAAATCACCTTCATACAGTGGAATACTCAGAAATGTATGAACTATATAAAGTAATATTTTCATATACCCTTAGTAAAACATTTCCTCTTACATTCTGTTCAGTTTTCAGCATAGATCTCAGCATTCACTCCTTTTCACTCTTACTATCAGATTGTAAGATACTGGTCTCAACCACTTCCTCCACCTTGGGTCTTTAGTCTAGAACATCCAAAAGCCAAGCAAAATATTCATAGAAAGTATAAAATTCTATCTCATCTCAAATTGTCCTCAGTAATTGACTTGAGATAAAAAAAAGGTGCTCACTAAAAACTGCAGCACAGCTGAATATACCAAGTCGACTGTGAAGGGACAAAGATGGCCTGCCCACATTTACACATAAAGATTGCATAAGCAAAGTATGAAAATAACAGCAAATGGCTTAATTTGGAGTTTTAAACTAAAATTGAAGACTTCAGC
This sequence comes from Pycnonotus jocosus, assembly GCA_013400435.1. Lineage (NCBI taxonomy): Eukaryota > Metazoa > Chordata > Aves > Passeriformes > Pycnonotidae > Pycnonotus > Pycnonotus jocosus. The sequence goes on along the minus strand of VWYP01019037.1, from coordinate 15,006 downwards.
AATAAAGAGCTTAAACTACTGCTTCAGTACATAGCATTTCTCCCTTTCATTTTTGAGTACTTGCTAATACTGTGGCACATATTTCAATGAGACAAACTGGATGGTTTTCTTCAGACATAAAGCAGGTATCATCTCCCAACTCTGTGTTACTCTATTATAAGAAAACACTCAACCTAAACATGTCCAAGCTTTTCTTGGAGTCCTAAAGAAGACTACAACAAAGTGGAGATTAAAAAAAAAAAATTACACTTATTCCTTACCTCTCCAGCCAGTGGTCTGAATGGTGACATCGATACTCCTCAAACGCCACAGAATCTGAATCATTGCAACTTCTACGTTCCTGTTCTTGATGCCAGCAGTGTGGATATTGCACAGAACTAGAAAACAAGCGTTTTCATCTGAAATCAAGTCACTGGTAGTCACTGAACATGGCCCATAAAAATCAGATATGGTCAATCTGATTTGGCATACAGATGTGTTTTATATCAACTTATTCAGGCAACACATACTTAACAAAGGTGTCAGTTCAACTGCTGGGAAAATATCTTTGACTAATGCAATTAAGACCTCGAAATTTTCAAATAAACAGTTAATATTTAGATAGCCAAAAATATACTCTTTTTGCAAACAAAATGGTGGGGAAGAAAAATCTAATAGAGGACTGCCACCAGCATTTATGGACTTGTGGACATGTGCCAACACCACAGACCATCCTCTGTCAGCAGTGCATTATCTGACATTTATTTACTGCCCCATCCAATAGTAAACTCATAGAAAAGCCAAATCCAGTAACTACTCCTCAAACCCAATGGCTAAGAAGTAGGTCAAATGTTTATGTGGAAACACTTTTACACAAGAAATTCTTGACAAGATGCGGCTGCGGAACCCTCACAAGGAGCTGACTGTAGTGCTTACAACAAACTATTGGGTCAGCCAGGGATTGCTTAAGGGTTGAGTTCTCTACATTCCCCTCCTCGGTTCTGGCGGCTTTGACACGTTAAATGACAGGTTACTAAACAAACCACAATCGTGGCATCTACTAACACCAGACCTGGCTTCTGGGTTAAGGACCACACCTGCAGATCCAGTGCCACACCTGCCCGAGAGAACGATCCGGTGCTGCAGCATCTGCACTGTAAATACACCATGTTTCTGTACGTGTAGGGAACAGCAAACACACTGCTCTGTACGTGCCAGATCTCTGCCTTTCGTTCAACAAGGGAGAAGGAAAGATTTTTGATGTTTTGCTCCTGTGTTAGCCACCCATGTTTTCTTTCCCTTCCTCCTCCACCCTGCCTGGCTTTGGGAGTTTCCTGCTCCCAGAGGGCTCGAAGTTACCAACAACACACAGCACAAACAACTTCCTCAGAATCACAGAGCCAGGCAAAAAAAGTCCGCTTCCAAACCCAGTCAGTTTTCGCCAAGGCAATGAAAAAATAAACCCCTTTTCTAGCCACCTTAAGTAATTACTCGATTTAACGACTTGAAAGAGAAATTTTTAAAACCAGCTTAGGTACGCTACAAAACATACATACTTACAATGCCGTAAGTACGACACTGTTTAAAAATATAAGGGGAAATGATAACCGAAAATTACGTCTTCAGAAACATTCCAGCATTGGCTTTGCACTGCCCGCCCCCTCCAGCCTGATACCAAGCCCCAGTGCCCCCAGCCGGGCTGGGGCGTCTCGCCGAGCCCACACGCCCTGCCCGGGGCTGCTGGTCCCTCACTCGCCACCGACAGAGCAGGCCGAAGGAGCCCCTGCACGGGGGGCGAGAACACAGGAGAAGGGGCTGTTCGCTGGAGGAGCACGGGCTGCACAACCGGCAGCCGCCTCTGGAGCCACCCTGGGACAGGCAGCGCCGCACCCCCGCCCGCCCAGCGGAGCGCTGCCCGCCCCGTTCCCCGTCCCCCCGCGGCCGCTCCCACCTGCGCAG
>VWYP01019037.1:338-12715 GCA_013400435.1 Pycnonotus jocosus | reverse complement strand
TGTGACTGGAGACGGGAAAAGCGTCCTGCGCCCCTGTGAGGGCCCGGGCGGTGCCGCGGCTGGGACAGCCCGGGATGGTGCTGCTGCTAAGGGAGTGCTGCCCAGTGTGACTGGAGACGGGAAAAGCGTCCTGCGCCCCTGTGAGGGCCCGGGCGGTGCCGCGGCTGGGACAGCCCGGGATGGTGCTGCTGCTAAGGGAGTGCTGCCCAGTGTGACTGGAGGAGAGAAAAGCGTCCTGAGCCCCTGTGAGGGCCCGGGCGCAGCTTCCCTCACACCGGAGGCACCATTACCCTCACACCACCTTCCTCCGGCTGCATCCCCCGGCCCACTCCGCTCGCAAATGCAGGGAAAACCCAGGCCACACGGCGTTACCTTGCGCAATAGCCTAGGATTCGTTTTGGGACAAGTTATTTTCCTTCCCAGACGTCGTGAGGGGGTGGTGGCTAGCACAATGTACGTGCTACAGGAATGTGTCCCACATTTCATACCATTAATGGAATCATAGAACAGTTTGGTTTGGGAACGACCTTAAAGATAACTTGTTCCAATATTTATATCTCAACTCCTTAAATAGTTCAAAGTCAACAAGCATTTCGTAAGAAGGGCACACAGAACTTCAGTCTTACTGAAGTTATCCTGACTAGAATGGTACTTAGCTGCAGGCTAGCCAGTTTGATAAAATCACAGAATGGTTTGGGTTGGAAGGGACCCTGAAGACCATCTACTTACAACTCCCCTGTCATGGGCAGGGACACCTTTCCCCAGAGTAGGATGCTCAGAGCCCTGTCCAGCCTGGCCTTGAACAAGATCCTTTCCAGGGATGGGGCATCCACAGCTTCTCTCTCTGGTCAACCTCTGCCAGTGCCTCACCACCCTCATAGTAAAGAATTTCTTCCCCTGTATCTAACCTGAACCTACTCCCTTTCAGTTTAAAGTCTTCTCCTTTGTCCTATCATGTGTCCTATCATGTCATCACCTTGTCTAAAGTTCCTCTCCAGCTCTCATGGAGACACTTTAGTTAGTGGAAGGTGCTCCAAGGTCTTCCTGCAGCCTTCTCCAGGCTGAACAGCTCCTGCTCCCTCAGCCTGGCTCCATAGCAGAGGTGCTCCAGCCCTCTGGACATCTTCATGGCTCTCCTCTGGATGTACTCCAATGGGTCCTCTACTACAAGAATGTGATTGATTCTTTATTGCTGGTGCTCGGTAATAAATCTGAGCAAGGTCACGATTAAATAAATGTTTTATATAGGACACACCTATTGCTACATGCCAGCACTTCCTTGGAAAAACAATTTTTTAGTCATTGCCTCTGCTGATTTCATGACATCCAGTGTCACTGCTTCCCATCTGGTAGCTGTGAAAAGTATTTGGAGGCCTTTTTTCCCTGAGGTTCTTCTAGAGATTTCATACACACCTTCTTCCATTTATGCAACCCTCTGCATTCAGGCTGTAGTAGGAAAATCCATTCAAGGAGGACTTACCATGTACACCTTCAGGAGAATTTAAGCCCTATTTGTATTTATTCCCATGTTTTCAGGTAAGACACTGCATACAGATAAGCCAGGCTGATTTCCATATAAAGTTTTATCTGGTAAACATAACTTTAAAATTAAAACCAGAAGGCTTACAAAGAATCAACTGTATTTTTATTGAGCTTTTCAGAGAGTTTTAAGATTAACTGCATGTATTCATTAAGCCTTTTCCTTAAGGGCTATCCAAATAATACTGTTTATTTTAAAAAGGTAAGCTACCTAGCCAAAAAACCTCATCAACCCAAAAACCATAAATAAGAAATCTTGCAGTATGTCTTTGGAAGAAAATGTCTTGTAATCCATGCAAGAGCTTGAGTATTTATACCTCAACCCCTTAAATAGCTCAAAATCAACAAACATTTCTCTAAAAATGGCACTGAGAACCTCAGTCTTACTGAGGTTTGTCCTGACTGGAATGGTGCTTAGCTGCAGTCTGACAAATTTTACAATATCAGAGAAAGGTTTGAGTTGGAAGGGACCTTAAAGATCATCCAATTCAACCCTCTGCCACAGGCAGGGACAGCTTTCACTAGACCAGGTTGCTCAAAGTCCTGTTCAATCCCTTTAGCACTTCCAAGAATGGGGCAGCCACAACTTCTCTGGGCAACCTGGTCCAGTTTCAACACAATAAAAATACTCATACTGAAGAGATCACATGATAACTTGCTATTTTGGTTTCAAGCTATGCCAAACCTCATGGCAGAAAAACTGTACTCATATAATGGATTAAAAATATCTCCTGCTTGGAAAAAAGTAGGGGTTTTTTTGGTTGACAAATTATGTTAACCTAAAAAAAACAACAGGTAACATTCTCATAATATGCTCTGGAACACTACAATTACAGAAGTAATACAGCTGTGGAAATATATAATATAGCCATGACCCATGTTTTGAGAAAGACCTGTTGGGCTGCAGTATGCCAAGAAATTTGGGCTATACATGATACACTCATATGGGCTATTTGTATTGACACAGTCCACTCACAGACTGTCTTTGGTTTAATGACATCCCATTTATATAAGATAGTTGATTACCAGCATTGCCCACCCACAAGTCAGTGATGTGGAAAAGTATACACACAGCTGGAAGTGCAAAACTAAATCACTATTAGTGATTTACACACAATAATAAAAAAGAAAATTCTTTCCATAAATATTTTAACCACTTGCATTACTTTTCTCTTTTTTGTTGTCGTTGTTCTTACAAAATGTTGTAAGAAAACTGATTCTAAACCCTGTCCTCATATTTAAATGTATCAAGATTGTGTGGGAGGCAGTGGTGTGTTCTTTACTGCAAACAGAGAATATCTTCTCTAGAAAGGGTCCTGTATGCACATGTGGCTCTTTGGGTGATAAGCTGAAGCTATCACAAAGACAAATGCCTAGTTTTGTACTCTATTATTTTCATGTTCATAAGGATTTTTAATAAGTTGTTTCTCTAACACAGCCTTTAAGGAGCTCACAAATGTTGGAGGCACATGAAATTACTTTGAGAATTTAAACTTGGGAAAAGCTACTTTTTTTAAGAATATGTCAGGTAGTATCATTAACATTAATTGTAATTTTGTTTTGGCAATTATTACTAAGTTTTCTAAGAGGCACTTCTGTAGACAGAGCATTAAAAGATGCAAGGGGATAAAACATTTATGACTGTTTCTCTGTTGTACTTTTACATTGACAAAAGAGGTAGGATGAACAAGAGCAAAGTTCCACTGAAGTGAAAACTTCCAGTCAACTCAGAGTAGATTCCACTGCAAGAGCAATTAGGAATTTAAAGCTTTTATTATGTGAGATACTATTGGCAACTGACCTGGTTTTAGTCTGTAAATTATCTTCAACTACATGCATCTAATATTCTCAAGGCCTTTATGATTTTAGCTTTACATTCTTTACAACAAATATTTTTATTCAGAACAGCCAAAGTGCTGTAGGAACTGAATGACTGGGGGTGGAAAAACCACAGCTCCAAAATCCTACCCTCTTTTCTGCAACTATTTCAAGGGCCACATCCCTTGTATCCATGCCACATTATGTAAGCTTTCCAGAAGCAAATGTTACAAAATGCTTATTTGTAAAGGTTGTTGTGCAGTGATAGGTGCCAGTAGTGACACCACCAGTAGTGGTGTCAGACAACACCACCCGGCCAGCCCTGTAAGAACCTTCCAAAGGTTGAAAAATCCTGCAGCGACCATTTTAAATCTAGAAATAACTTTCCCACAGAAGTACTAGAAAATATTTTAAATTCAACTGCTGATCAGCTGATTTTTTTCATTACTTTTTAGACTTGGCAACAAATCTATCTGAAACTCCAGAACTCAGTCTAATTCTATTCAGATGAAGTGTGACATGCCACTGAAAATCTCTTTGGGAAAGAGATAAATCCACACAACCTGTCTCAGTGTCAAATTTTCACTCTGTACAATCCCAAACAGCAGGTAATGGAAAACAGAGAGGCCACTGTTTTAACAGGTAGTTTACTTAATTGCATAGTAGATGCTATATATAAAGCAACTGAGATATGCTGAAGCAATAAATGTTCTTAAACTCAACCAGTTTGGATTTTTATAAATGAGTATTATTTAAAAGTTCCAAAGTTAAAATCCAACACCAACAGTTACATGTTAGTTTTCAAGCAATGCTGTCAGATTTGTCTTCAGTTTCTTACTCCTCTATGAATTCTTGCTTGCAGTCACATTTGTAATAATTTCCTGGCTGGCTGCAAGTGCAGGTGGGTGCATTCACCATCTGTAGCTCAGCTGAGACTCATGAAATGTTTCATGGTTGTGCTGCCAATACTTGTACCATTTTTACATCCTGCCACCTGTTTCTGCTCAAACCAGTTCCCTGTCATGGTAATCAAGAGATTGTCATGTAATCACTGGCATGTCACCTCTGCCCATGATTTCCTGGTAAGATCCTTTTGATTATTCACGTGGGAGGTATTAAGAGCATTTATTCTTGTAGACCAAAGCTTTAAAGTATTCCTTTCTCTATTAGACCCACCTGTGATTTTAATTTACAAATTTAGGCTCAGATGTTTGCTGCACTCCATTCAAACGTGTAAAAGAAGTTCCATGACCTAAAGAACACTGAAACCCTATAAGCAATGTAGCTCCTGGAAACCAACAGATTTTAACCATGTATTAGCAGTGTAGGTAAATGGGTTGACAAATCCTTCTGTTATTTGAAATAAAGACATCCATCAAAAAGTATGCTAGAGGCAACTTAATGGAATACAAGGTCCATACAGGACAGGCTCTTCAAGGATTACATTTCTTAGCCTACTGCAACCCTTTGTGAGTAGATGTAGTGGAAGTAGCTCCTTCCAGCTGAAGGAAACTAATGCACTTGTTTGAAGAACAGCTGCAAAGATTAATAATAACTCTGCAACTGGATTAAAGAATAACAAAAGCATCAATAAAGTCTAACCAAAGCAATTTTCTCAGTTAGCCCTTTATTAAAGAATCAAAACCCAAGTTAAATTTAAAAATGTAAAGAATTTAACCTACGTTAAAACCTGAAAAAACATCAGTACTGCAAATATAGAAGGATAACCTTATTCCATCCAAAATGTAAGAAACAAAATTAAAATCCAGAAGCTGACATCAGGTGAGAGTAAAATCCACAGATACAGGTAAAAGTGGAAATGAACTGAAAAGATTTACATCTGTTTTCAACACTGTAAAAGAAACCTTTAGAGTTTGTACCCTGGTAGAACATGAAGTCTCAGAAACAGATCTAGCAGGCCTTTAACCAAACCCACTATGAAACACAGTCAAATTAAAAAAGTTAAAACATACCCAAGTTACTACTCATCGTATTAGGCAAACATCTAGAATGCAAAATTTGGCTCGGCAGGTCGGGCAAGGCACTTGGCTCGACAGCCAGGTCTCTGGGTGCTGCTGGTCCTGTCTGCTGGCAAACCACTTGCCCATGCAGGTGAGGCACCACATGGGCCGGCAGTAGCACTGCTGGCATTCCCCCTCGTTGGGCTCCCGGCAGTTCTTGATGAGCTTGATGTTGGCAATAGTCTGCATGCACCCTATGCATGGCTCCAGCTCCTGAGGGAGGAGAAAAACCATCAAAACTCTGAGCTGCACACAACTGTTACTGCTTTTCAAAGGCTTTTAGAAAACCATCTGTGGCAGAACTGCCACACCAGAGGATATAACATGGTTTTATTAGAACATTCTCTAAAAAATGACAGCAAAGCTTCTCTTTGAATAGAAAACCCAGAACTGCTGCATGAGACTAACAATTAAACAAAAATTACTGAAAAATAAATGTTCTTTCGCTCTCTGAAGAGCCTTCAGCAGCCACAGCAAGGTAAGCAAGTAGCCAGCTTTGTCATTCAAACTATTTTTCAAAAAACATACCAATATAAAGTATGGAAAACAAACCAAGCAAACAGTTCTTACCACTTAAAAGAGCAAATGGCTGTTCCTATCTTCCACCTTTCTAAGAGGCATAAAGAAGAAACCAGGGCTGTACTGAACACAAGGACGCTCATCCTGAAGGTCCAGAAACTTACTTAATGTTTCTTGGATGAAATTCGAATAACTGATTTTGCCCACAGTTAATTATGCCACATGAATTTGCCGTTGCATATGGGGACAACATCTTGCTATGAAGTGTTTTACAATTAATAAACAATAATTAGCATTTCCCACATGTCTTCCAGCTGTCCAAGAATTTGACAAAGCTCAAAAGACAGCACACTGAATAGGCACAGAGACCTGAACCTGTTCAAAATGCTCCTGGTGTAACAAAAACCAGCTCTCTTTGTAGTCTCTAGTTCCCATCTCCAGTGACTCAACTCTTGTCAGCTCAAGTGTCTGCTCAGCTGCACTGTCAGCTGGGCTGTGGAGCAGATCCAGATGAACACAAGCCACTCAGCTTCAATTTATGTTAGGTTTTATCTCAGGTTTTAAGCAGGAAAAATTCTAGCATAGAAAGATTAACTAATTTTTTCAACATGTTAATCGAGCTTCAGAATGGGGGAAAATTCAGTGTTGTATTTTTAGCATCCTTATCATCATCTGTGATGTAATTTATCACTCAATGTCAAACCCAAATTCAGTAGCTCAGCTGCCACTTAAATGTGTCACAAATTAAATGCTTTACAAGAAAGCAGCTTTAATATCTTCTCTTTACTGTGATCATCTCTTTTTGCTGGCAGTGCAATCAGAACACACAACATAATGTGCAGACACACCTGATCCAGTTTTATTTTAGCTAGTTCACAAACCATATAAGCTGCACAACCAAAGATACCAACCCCTCACTCCATTAGCTGAACCACTGGACACAGGGTCACCAGTACTGGTTAAACTGGTTTGCTCTGGAACACTGGACAGTGCTCCAGTCACACTTCCAACTGCTGCACAAGTATAATAATGACCAGGTCTCTGTGAGTATTACTAGAGGTAGGGCTCTGTTATAATCAATGCCATATAATAACAGCCAAACTAATTATAACTAAAGCAAACCCCAATTAAGAATCATTAGTTTATTTCAGCAGAAGATCCAGCAAAACCTGGCTGTCTAGAAAAGCAAGCTGTACTGGAGCAAACTGCCTAAAGAACAGCAACAGCAGCTGTGGCTCTGGCTCCCCATAAACTTTCTGCAAGTGCAACATCATCATTTCCAAATGTCTTCATGTAAAATTTTAGTAGCGATTATTACAGGGGTCTTTATTTCACTATGTTATTTCTCATGTCTCAAAACTGTAATGCTCACAATACAGTTTGTTCTTTGTAGCAGGAACAGAAGCAGCAGCCAGAGTTACCTTTATGAGTTTACTGACACAGTGGGTGAGCATTTGTGAGGGAAGCATCACCCTGACTGAGCAAAGAGCACTTGGATTTCTGGCATCACTGACCAGGAGGCCTGACTGGAGTCAGCCTTGGCTGTGCAGATCCTAAGAAATTGTGCTGGGCTGTATCTTCTCAGGAAGTTAAGGAATCTAGGCCATCAGGGTCTTATCAGGGGCCAGCGAGATGAAACTGTAAGTCCCATACCAAGGGGCACTTTAACCACCAGTCACTCTCTAAGTAAGTGACTGCTGCCCCCAAGCTCATGGAGCTCCCCTGTAGGGCAGCCTCAGGTAGGCAGGAGACCTCTCAAAGGATCTCTTGAGATCAAGATATCCCTTACTTGGCATCTGTTATCTACAGCAAGGTAAGTAACAGTTTATATTAGATCTAAAATATATTGTATGCAAGCTAGCTGAATTATTAGAAGTGCAGCAAGTAGTAGGGTGTTTAACTTCTGTTCAATTATCATTTAATTACTTTCTGAATACTGCTTAATTATTAAATTAGGATTATTAAGCAGTAAGCACATGATGATTATAATTTAATCATTATTTGTAGTTTAATCCACATTTTTAATAAAACCTTTTTGCTAACCTCACAACAATGACTTCTCTTAATAATTCACCTGAGATAGCCCTAGGTAAACATTTCTCACTTACACAGTAATCACAGGCTCATCTATATTGAAAGTATAATTGTTACAGTCTCACATGGATAGAAAGTTTCACCTGAGTGCTTGGAACATGGTATGTCTGGTTTATTTCCACCAGAGATGTAAAGGTTTCTAAAAATAAATCACTAAGGCTTTGATGGATCACAACATTAGCTGCATTGCTGATTGGAGCACGGAGCTTCTCCCGGAGCTCTCCATACTCTGTGGAGTTCAACCTGAAGAAGAAAAGATGGAGCAAAATGTTACCATGATTATCCACCCAAATACCTTGATAGTACATTGCAGAGGTTAACATCAAAGAAGTGAATCCACAGAAAAGCTGGTATTTATTGGCCCGAATAAATACACAGCATTGTGTTTTCTTGTGTTCTTCTGCTGTTCAGTTATTGGTTCTGGCACAACTTGGTCAACAGAACATGCTGTCCTCATTCATATCTGAGTAAGATTGCCAGCAGGGTTATGCCAGAGATCAGCTAAAACATGATACAAAAATAAAGGCTTTTGAAGTCATCAGCATGAACAAAAGTAAATCATGCATTAACTGCGAAGTGCTGTTTGCATAATTTCTCACACTTTTTAAATACCTATTTACTTAGACAATATCTAAATTCTCTATTATAAACTCCTGAGGAGTTTAGTTAGGAGAAATTAGTTACATCATGCAGCAGGCATCACAAGGTGATAGAGTACTACATAAGTAGCAGAAGAATGTCAATCTATCAGGTTCTGTGATTTTATGACACAATTTTAGATTGCATCATAACATAATCCCAGAAATTTCACACAGGTCACAAGCCACTGCTGATTTAAGGCTGCAGCAAGCTGTGTTTCACACCAGCTGCTTCTGTAAATTAACATGATGCCCACAGCACCCAAGTTGTGCCTGAGACCTCACACAGATCCTACAATAACATATCTCTGTTGTCACCCCTTTTTACCATAAGGGTTCTGAACTGGAGTGTCAGAACTCTCCAGCTCAATGCTTCCACTCATTAAACAGCTTTGAAGAAGTCCCAGGAAGACTGCCCTCATTCTCCTACTGCTCACTGAGTTCCCAGAGCCCAGCACAATGCAAGGCTGGCTTAGCTCTAGCTCTCAGTAGTCTCCATTGTTTTTACTGCTACAGGATAATGTAATTTAACAGATGCTGTCCATGCAAATCACAGAGACATTTATATCAAGAGGAACAAATCACATTGAACATGCAGGGAAATGTGGCCCACCTGCACAAAAGCTTTCTTCCTCCAGAAACATCTCACTGTATTAGATTCTGCTTCTGGATATATACAATGATCCTGTATGATTCTACTACATTCTAGCACAGATTTACTATTACTGACATCTTATTAGAACAGCTTTAAAACACTGTTCTTGATGCTATTCTGTTTAGTCACAAAATACAGTTTGGGCTTAGGACTTCTTTTCCCCCTAAAAGGAACTGTCAAACAAGTCATGATTTTCTCAGCTGGGGATGTAGTTTTACTACTCTGGCATTGAAGAGCTTGCAGAAGAAAATCATTAGTTGTTTAATACTAATTTGATCACCACTGTCACAGGTCTATAAAAGTCTCTTTTCTTAGCATTGTCATGCTTACCTTAACTAATCTCTTGTTCTGAGTTCTGTTTACCTGGATCTTTACCATAATTACCTCTTTGCCTTCCTCGTGCTTGCCCCACTGCACACCTACAAGTCTGGTGACCTGCCTGCTTTTAATTACCTAATTACCCAATAAATGCTCCTGACATACAAATTTACAGCAAAAAGACACTCAAACACTTTTTCAAATATAGTTTTGGGAGTACTAACATGGCTCTTAATAACAGAACGAAGACTTTAGCACCCTTCTCCTCAGAGGTTTCTGCTAAATGTGTACTTTAGCCTGGTTACACAGAGGCTGCTGAGATAAACAGCATGGGCCCTTGCAAAACAAGCCCTAACAGTTCACAATTGTTATGATTTACTGCTATGAGAACACATAAATCAGAAAGGGACCATAATTTTTCTCTTGTTTTAGGGGCAGTTGGCTTGCAGGAGCTCAGTGAGAACTCTTCTGAGCAGAGACAAAATCATGAGCCTTAAGCACAAGGAAAAATCCGAAGTTGTGGATGAATAGACAGTTTTAGACAAATAGCTATTTCTCCTCACCCAAAATTTAGAAGACCAAAAATTCTACCTTTCATTCCTGTTCTCCATCTCTCACCTAATTTTATCCAGTTGCTTCTTTCTGTATCCAGCACAATCCTCTCCCTAAGAATGGATCAAAGAGGCCAATCCCTTTGTTTATCCGTTGTGTATTCAGTGTTGCAGTTGCATGAAGCTTTCTAAACAACCTTCCCTGCACTGCATGGCAGAAATGCACATACAGCAGCCCTGAACACCAGGCAGGCACCAGAAAGGAAGGGATGAGACCAGGGAATCTGGCACAAAAGCAGTCCCTCAGCACCATCAAACAGCACACACGTAACACAATAGGTTTAGCAGTTGTTTTACCGGATATCAAATGCCTTGACGTAGGGATTAACACTGGCAACTCGGATGGTGAGGAACTGCACAGGCACGTTGGAGTCTGGGGTGAGTTCGTGCTGTCTGGAGTCTGTCACTGTCAAGTGAATGTCCTGCTGCTGGGCAACATGTAAACAGTAGGTGGTCACTTTAATCACCCACGTGTCTGTAACAATCACCCTCGCTCCTGGTGCTCCGGTAGCGAATTTGTCGATTCTCCGAAATTCTGTGTTGATGGAAGAAGCTACTGCCCTCCAACCCGACTGTGGGAGAGCATGAACAGCGAGTGTCCGGGCTAGAGGATGATTATTCCAACCCTTCCGTGACCAGTAATATGCCAGGGCACTGGTGATTGCTGGGAGGAGAACGGCAAAGAAAAAGAAAGTTTTCCACTCTTTTGAAGCCAGGTAGAAAAAACAAAGATGTTTTTCAGGTGCAGCAAAGCACATACCAAGGTAATAACCTGCAAGGAAAAAAGACTTAGTTTCAGAAAACAATTAAGTACCTGCAAGAACAGATACCCCTGAATCATATGGTTATCTAGCCAGTGTGCTCACCACCAAGAGAGGTACTGTACTTCTGGGTGACTTCAAATTCAAGCCTCTTGTCTTAAGCAAGTTGAGGTAAATTCTTAGGCATCACTGATTTTTACCAAAATTATACACCTAAAGGAAAGTGATCTGAATTTAGTTGTTGAATAAAATTGCCTGTGAGATGCCACTTAGTTTTGGGAGAATTATACGGCTAAAGGAAGGCGATTTGCATTCCTTGGTTAAATCACAGAAGATGATGAGCTGGAAGGGACTCACAAGGATCATCAAATCCAACACTCAGCCTTTCATAGGGCACCCCAAGAGTCACACCACATCCCTGAGAGCACTGTCCAAACACTCCTTGAACTCCAACAGGCTTGGTGCTGTGACCACTGCCCTGGGGAGCCTATTCCAGTGCCCAACCACCGTTTAGGGGAAGAATCTTTTTCTAATACCCAACCCAAACCTCCCCTGATGCAGCTTCAGGCCATTCCCTTGTGACCTGTTACTGTCACCACAGAGATCAGTGTCTGTCCCTCCTCTTTGCCTCTCGAGGAATTTGAAACTGCACTGAGGTCGTCCCACAGTCTCCTCCAGGCTGAACAGACCAAGTGCCCTCAGCCGCTTCTCACATGGCTGGCCCTCAAGGCCCTTCACCATCTTTGGTTGCTCTCCTCTGGAAACTCTCTAATATTTCAATGTCATTTTTATGCTGTGGTGTCCAAAGCTCCCCCAGCACTCGAGGTGAGGCCTCCCCAGCCCAGAGCAGAGGGGACAATCCCCTCCCTTGCCCGGCTGGCCATGCTGGGCCTGATGTCCCCAGGACAGGGATGTCCCTCCTGGCTGCCAGGGCACTGCTGGCTCATGTTCAACTTTCCACTGACCAGGACTCCCAGGTCCCTTTCCCTGGCACTGCTCTCCAGCCTCTCATTCCCCAGTCTGTCCTTAAACTGCAAATCCTTTGCGAGTGCATGTGCTGCGGTGGAGCCCGCTGGTTACAAAGCTCGGGGTGCTCATCCCAAGGAAGCCGGGGCGCTACTCACCCAGGGGCAGCAGGGAGTGCGCCAGCAGTGTGCCGGTGCTGCGCCGCAGGTGGTACTGCACGAAGGCCGCGTCCTCGCTGCCCAGCCAGGCGGACAGAAGGCTCTGCACCGTCAGCCCCGCCGAGCGCACCTCGTCGGGCGGGAACACGAAGCACACGGCGAACACCAGGTAGGCCAGCGTGAAGGTCACCGCGGGGCTCTCCATGCTGCGCCCCGAGGGGCGCCGCGGTCCCCGGCAGCGGTAGTTCCCGCCGCACCCCCGGATGCTCCGGCGGGGAG
>VWYP01019029.1:200732-212278 GCA_013400435.1 Pycnonotus jocosus | reverse complement strand
TTTTTTTTTCATTTCAGGAAAGCCCTGGGAACAAACTGTCCTTCAGACCAAAATCCCACCCCACACCAGCTCACAGCACCCCTCAAATCCAAGCCCCCACACCTTTTCCCCTCTAATTACTGTTTGTATTTCCCTGCTGTGGCCAGGCAGAAGGGAATGAAAGCCAGGGCTGTTTGCTGGGCTCCTGCCTTGCCAAAACAGCACATCTCCCCTTCCCCTGCCCTGAGCGAGCATCCAGCTCTCTTTAACTGCAGCAAAACTCCCCAGGCCTGGCCAGAGAGGTAACCTGAGGATGCTCAGAGTGTCACTGTGGATGACACATGCCTCTCTCTCAGGATGTGGGATAATGAGCTTCTCTGTGGTCTCCCAAGGCAAGAATGTACTCATGGCATGAGAGGAGATTTATGGAGTTTTTCTTTTAAATCTGTCAGCTAAGAATAGCCGTGGCTGGGCTGGGGTGAGCTGGGCTGGCACACAGGTGTAAATCAGGGGTGCTCCCCAGCCCTGCCAGCATTTCCTCCTGTTTGGACACCAAGGAGATCATATCCTGAGCAAACCTGAGATCATATCAAACCTGAGATCCTATCCTGAGCAAACCTGTGCACCAAAGAGAGGAGAATAAGAAATATCCCAGCTGGGTGACCAAAACACTCTGTTCCCCATCCCAGTGCTCCCCTTGTGCCTCCCTGCCACAGCATCCAGCCCCAGATCAATGGGATTTTCCTACACACCTGACATTGATCCCAGGGCAGGGACAGCCTGGGGAGAAGAGCTTATCCATGCTTGGAATTATTCATTTTCACCCCACCAAGTGACCCATATTTCTTGTCCTCCACCAGACAGAGAAGTTGATGAAATTTTTCCTGTTCTCCCCTGGAATCTCACAGCCTTGAACAGCCCCAATGCCCTAAAGAGAATTTTTTTCCCCCCCAAACAAAATAAATGCACAGCACTTATTTCTTTTTGTCAGCGGGGGTCTGAATAAAATATCCAACAGGTTCCAGGGGGATGTACCCTGTTAATTCCACTCATGATAAACGTCTGAAAATGCCACTGGTGCCTGGGGCACTGATGATTTTCCGTGTTTGCTGATTTGTGGACCGTGGCAGAGGCTCCCAGTGGAGCCCATTAGGTGGCCCAGAGACAGGCCCTGGCTGCAGAACCACGATGTGAATCCACAGCAGGCAGGGCTCAAAGGATTCCTGAACAATCCTGGGCATTTCCCAGCTCCCATAGCATGGTTGAGGGAGGGGAACAGGTTTGGGAACAGCTCCTGCATTTCCCCTTCATGCCACCCTGGGGAGGAGAAGGGGCAGACACTGAGCTGTTCCCTCTGGTGCTCAGTGACAAGAATAGCCTGGAGCTGTGTTTGGAGGGAAGTGATTTTGGAGATCAGGGAAAGGTTCTTCCCCCAGAGGGTGCTGGGCACTGCCCAGGCTCCCCAGGGAATGGGCACAGCCCCAGAGCTCCAGGAAAACACTCCCAGGGATGCCCAGGATTGATGGAGTGTCCTGGACAGGGCCAGGAGCTGGACTGGATGATCCTGGTGAGTCTATTCCAGCTCTGAATATTCCATGATTCTGGGATTCTGTGATTATTTTNGACAGTGGAAGATGTCCCTGCCATGGCAGGGGTTTGGAATTGAATGATCTCTCAGGTCCTTTCCAACCCAAACCCTTCAGGGATTCTGTGATTTACAAATGTCAATGCAGATTTGCAATCAGGCATTTTTACCCCAAACTCTCGGGCAGCAAAGCCTCCCCAGCAGCTCCAGGCAGACACAGTGGGGTCACACGTTCCATTTTCTTCCATTTCCCCTCAGTAATTCCATCCACTGGAAGCAAAACCCAGCAAATGTGGGGAATCTGTTCAGGAACCCAACAGCTGGATGAGAAGAAAATCAGCTCCTTTCCAATCCCAATCATTCTATGGTTCTGTTATTTGGTGCTGGGGAGGGAAAACCTGAGGATGAACACGTTCTGCATTTTATCTCAAGTCATCTCTTTGCCATCTCTTCCTGCCCCTCACCCATTGCCCCCCAAAACTCCTTCAACCCACAGCTCAGGGCTCTGGTTTCTATTTCCTACCCAGGTCACACAATTTTTGCAAGCCCATCTCGAGAGCTCCCTGCTGTAACCTCCTCGTGTCCATCACGTCCACTCATTCCTGCTCGGGGCGGTTTTATCTCTTCCTGCAGGGCCAGCCCGGCCTCGGTGCTGGACTGAGTAATTCAATAGGTTTGCAGATCTGTCTCGAGTCAATTTTAATTCTATTTAAAGGACAGTCGATAGGAGCCTCTCTGGGGGGTTCTGAGCAGGAATTTCATATTGCGCTGAATATGCGCTGAGTGCCGCGGCCGGCGGGGAGGGAATTTCAGCTTCAATGAGACAGAAAGGATTTGGGAAGCTCTCTTGGAACCATCCCTCTTTTGAGCTATTTTAGGCTCGGCCTGAGACCCTCAGAGCAGGCTCAGGAAGGGGCCAGGCAGGAGATGGCTCCTGATGTGATTTTTGTGCCATGCTCTGCTCGCCTGATGCTCAGGAGGCACAAATCACCCCCTTCTTAAACATCAGCCACCAAAAGTCTCCCTGATGCCACATTTTCACCACTGTGGACCCATCCCTGAGGTTTGGGGGGAGGTTACACCCACCAAAATAGGAGATCTGAGCAGCCCTACATGACCATTCCAACCTGCTCCACTTCCCTGTTCCCCATAAAACACAGGGCAGCCTCCCAGATTAATAAAGAAGGAAAGCTTTCAATGCTGCTGCTCCTCTAAAACGTTCCCTTAAGTGCAGGATGAGATGTTCGAGCACTAAGATGCCATTTTTATGCAACTTAATAAAAGGGAAAAGTGATATCACCGCTGGAAAAAACAGAATGCGTGCGGGGGAATTGGATTGCATCACTCTACCCTCGGATCAATCCCGGGATCACATGGCACAGGCACAGGGGGAGTCCTCAGCACAGCAGGGAAGCTCAAGGAAAGCTTTGCTCAGGCGTTTTTAGAGGGGACAAATCCCATAAAGCTGGAGGGAAATATTCCCCCACTGGTCAAAGCAGGAAAAAGTTCTAATCCCATCGAATAAACCAGCTGCTCTGGGAAAATGATCACCCAAGATGAGGAATGTGGGACAAATCCACTCACCTCACACCAAGATCGTGGCAGGACAGGGGTTAAACCCCTGGGGATTTTCCCAGGGGATGGGGGCCCCCTGTTGATGTTTTTGTGTTTTTATTTATGTTTTTTATGTTTTATTGTTTTTATTTATGGGTTTTTTTATGTTTTATTGTTTTTATGGCACGTCGGGCGATGGGCTCCCGTTGCGGGGAGCATCCAGCGGCTGCTCCAAATGAAATTGTCCGTTCCCTGCTGGAGATAATTAACGTATATCAAAGAGGAATTTAGCTGGAGTGGCTATTTCAGTCCCACGCCGCGCTCTCCCTCACTTTGGGTTTGTTTTCGAAATTGCACATAAAGTGCAACTGCGGCACATTTACTTTTCTATTATGCCTCCGAAATTAAGTTAGATGGCCCTAATAATAGCATTGCCTTTAAAATAACGTTGTGTTTAAAGAACAAACTCTCCAATGTCGCCGGCGCAGCAGATTTGTCTTGTGCCTAATTTCCCCTTGCTGTTGTATTATTAGACATTAACATGATAGTTTTGTTTAATCTCTGGCTCCGTCGCCCATGGCTGCCTCCGGACCGATCGCTCGCCCCTGTTGATGAAAGTCCTAATTCATCCTTGTTAGTGCAATTAGGAGGAAATTGGATCGTGGTGCCTCTTCCCACAAAAGGTCTGGGAGAGGGCGAGGCTCTCCCCCGAGAGGTGACACGGGCTCTGGGCTGCAGGAGGGTTGGGCAGCCCCGGGAAGGCGATGGGATAAATGAATCGAGGCTCTGGGAAGGTTTGAAGCGGGTTTTGAAGGGTTTCCTTGCTCTTTTTCCCAGCATGGAGTGGGTAGGAATCCATCCCTAAGAGCCAGCGAGGGTCAGCAGCAGTTTGAGGTTGTTCTGAGCACACCTACGCAAAGGCTGGAAAGAAATGGGAAAATAACGAGATTATTTCTTTCCAAAATCCCAGTCCTCCAAAGCTCTCAGGAAAGTGGCTCTGGTTTCTTTCCAGCATTTTCTTTCCCCCAGCCATGAACATGAGCACAGAAAAGAGAAGAAACTCTCCAGCTGCAAAGAGGGTGGGTGTTTGCAGAGTGTTTCCTTGGCCTCCACACCTCCACTCTCTGTCCTTTCAAGCTTTCCTGGGTTCAGTTAAAATCCCCACATCCAGGACCCACATGGAGACCTTAGGATTGCTTTGGGTCTTGCTTCCCATCCTGCTCAACACAGAACCCGCAGCAAAGTCCATTAAAAAAAAAAACAAACCTGTGGGATCATCAAATCTTGGGAAGTTTTGTGAAACCTAATCCCATAATACTTCATGTTCAGGATATCAACTTTATGTTCCAGATTTTTGGTGGGAAAAGAGGGAATTCAAGGTAAGCAAGCAGGAATTCCTGTGGCTCTCACCCCACCTGGGTGAGTTCCTTCCTGCATCTCAGAAAGTGAATTAAGCTAAACCAGACAAACGAACTTTTACTGCTTAATGAAATCGATTCCTCCTGGGTACAACCAGCTAAGGTACAAAAGGTTTCATTCCAAAGGAGATTAAATAACTTGGGTTTCTTTCTTCAGGAAAAAAAGCAGCCAAAGGAGGTTCTGATGGAAGTTTACAAACCAGGGATGGGGTAGAGAGGACAAAATTATTCCATTTGAAATGGAGTTGGCACTGGATAAAATTAGCAAAGGGTAGCTTTAAAGAAAAGAGTTGTTGAACTGTGGAACTCATTTCCAAAAGATTTTTTTTGAAATACAAATTATAGATGAACTGAAAATGAAGGATTGGGCAAACTCAAGGGAAATGATTCATTCCAGCCTTAAAAGCACAATTTTTTATTCACAGAATAAGCTATTATTTTTATTATTAATTATTATTAGTGTTGTTGTTGTTACTGTGTTATTATTTATGTATAACTTGCAGATGTAATCATGGCATGGGGAGTGTTTATTTAGGACTATTTATAGGGGTAATTTATTCCGAATAGTTTGGTGTGTACATTCATCAATTTTCTCACCATTGCTTGCAATCACCAAGACCAGATCTGGTCCCTGTGACAAACCCCAGGGGAATGTGGAGCCAGCCCAGATGGACATGCAGGTCCAAGAATCCCAAAGAAAAATAATATATTTGGATGATTAAGCAGGTCCAGCAGACAGGGACATGCAGGTCCAAGGATCCCAATGAAAAATAATATATTTGCATGATTAAGCAGGTCCAGCACAGATGGACATGCAGGTCCAAGGATCCCAATGAAAAATAATATATTTGGATGATTAAGCAGGTCCAGCACATATGGACGTGTAGGTCCAAGGATCCCAAAGAAAAGTGATATATTTGCATGATTAAGCCAATAAATGCTCGGGGTGGGAGCCAGAGATCTGAAGTTGTTCAGGATTGTTCAGTGTGTCATAGTCCAAAGATCCCTCTCCCCCAAAATGGGCAGTTCCTGACAAGTTTGGGACCTTTCCCAGGCTCCACACTGGCTGTGTTGCTGCTTTATAATCTTTGGGATTTGGGCACCATCCCTTTATTCCCATAGCTTATACCATGCCCTCTATGATGGCCCTGGTGCTGGGACACTGCCCTGGAGAGCCAAAAAGCAGAGCCATTCCCCAGAGGGTTTGGAGATGTTCCCACCTGGAGGAGGCAGCAGGAACCACTGAACCCAGGCCAGTCCTCAGCACAACGAGCTGGGAAAATCACAGTGGCAGCAGCAAAACCAGACTGGAATTTGTGGAGAGGTTCCCCTTCCCTCCACCCCCAGCTCTTCTCGAGCTGTTCTGTGGATCAGGGGTTATTCCAGCTCATTATCCACACCAAGAACTCCAACAAGAACTCCATGAACTCTCACCTGCTCTCACCTTACCCAGGGAGAGGAAACCACGTGTGCTCCCAGCAGCCACAAACGTGTCCTGCTCACCCCTCAGGGGTGGCTGGAGAGGCTGGAGAAGCTGCTCAGGGAGGACAAATCCCCATGGAGCAATCCTGATGGCGAGGCAAAGCTTGGAGAGCGCTTGGATGGTGATCTCCAAGGAGCTGTGTGGCAAAATCACCCAGAAATAAAAGCCTGCTTGGCTTGGGGCAGAGGGGTGAAAGCCCCAGCTGGGTTCGTTCTGGGTGCTGTGTGCTCCTGGTGTCCTGTGATCCACCACCCAGACAGGGGAGGCTGCTGCCTGTCCACCTGTGCTGGACCTCAAAATGACGTTTTCCTCTTCTTCTCGATTTCTTTCCAAAATCCCAGTCCTCCAAAGCTCCAAGGAAAGTGGCTCTGGTTTCTTTCCAGCATTTTCTTTCCCCCAGCCATGAACATGAGCACAGAAAAGAGAAGAAACTCTCCAGCTGCAAACAAGGTGGGTGACTCCAAGTCTTTTGGAGAGGAAGGCCAGAAGGGGATGCAAAAAGAAGAGAAAAGAAAAGAAAGAGCTGAGATGGGTTTTGAGGGAGCAGAAACTCTGATTTCCCAGCGTGTCACCAACTGGCACATGGCAGCGTCATCATGAGGGGCTGTTGGGCCCAGATACCCCTTTGGGGGGGTGATTTTTTTAATTTCCCAGCCAGTTTTTCCTTGCAGAGCTCACAGTGTGTTTGGTGAAGCATTAACTGGATTTGATGGGCTGGGGAAAATAGACTTGGACAGTGAAGGGTGGAAGGGAAAGCCCCGTGAATAAATGCCCTGTTGTCACAGCCTTATTAACCTCCCCTCGGTCTAATCCTGTCCTTAATTGACTTTATTCTGATTATTGCCTTGATAGGCCTGTATCAGCCCGGGAAGGTGAGATGGGAAGTGGCAGTGAGGGATGTGAAAAAGAAGGAGTGAGCTGGAGGAGAGCAAAACAGAGGAGCAGCAAAATGCATCCCCTGCTGTGCCTGCATGGCTGCTCCCCTGAAACAACCAGAGCCAGGAAAAGGAAAGGAAAAACTTCCCAGAAAGGCTTAAAAAAGGAAACCTCCACCCCAGCAAACCACAAGCTGCTGTTGTGATAATTAAGAGGCTTTAAATTGTTCGTTTAATACAGACAAAAAAATCCCATCTGCAGGTAACGGGGAGATGGAGCTCGATGCCTAATCAGGCAAACCCTTGGAAAAGCAAGGGAAAAGCAGCATCCCCTGTCTGTCTGCAATCAGAGCTGGAGCAGAGGCTGCCATTCCTTGAAGTGGCTCTCGGCGAGGGTTCCGTAATTGTCTCGGTGGAAAGTGAGAGTTCCCCCTAGTGCAGAGCAATAAATCAGGGATAATAATAACTCTTTCCAAAATAATCCTCAGGCAGGAACAAAAAATCCAGCGGAGAAGGTGGCGCAGAGTCAAAATGTGGCACCTGGATCCCAGGGCTGGCTGGGTCTGTCAATACCCCGCGCCCTCCCGTGCCCCTGCTCCTGCCATCGTGCCTTGTTACCAGTCACACTCAGTTAAAGCTTTCACATTTTTGTAAATCTAATTATTTCTTGGCTTTTTTTTCATGCTGGGATGTTTTTCCCACCATCTCCCCGAGTGTTGGGCCGTGCACAGCTGGAGCTGAGCCCCCAAAGTTCACCCCAGGGCTGCCCTGGGGGGCTGGAAGCTGCTCTGGCAGGGCAGGGGCTCAGCTCCAACAGGTCCCTGAGCTGCAGCAGCTGATCCAGCAAGGCTGAGCTTAGAGCCAGCACACCTGGGGTGTGTTTGAGGGTTTGTGCCATCCTGGCAGCCCAGGGGTGATGTGGGCTGAGCTGAGGGGTGCTCTGAGGTCTGGGAGATGGACAGAGAGAAAAACCCGTGCTGGGATCATCCCTCAGTGTGGGGAGGGGGAGCTCTGCCCCTCTGCCCTGCTCAGGTGAGACCCCACCTGCAGAGCTGAACCCAAATCCAGAGCCCCCAACAGCAGGAGGAGCTGCTGGAGAGGGTCCAGAGCAGCCCATGGAGATGCTCCAAGGATGGAGTTCCTCTGGAGCAAGGCTGGGAGAGCTGGGGGTGCTCACCTGGAGAGGAGAAGGCTCCAGGGAGAGCTCAGAGCCCCTGGCAGGGCCTAAAGGGGCTCCAGGAGAGCTGGAGAGGGACTGGGGACAAGGGATGGAGGGACAGGACACAGGGAATGGCTTCCACTGCCAGAGGGCAGGGCTGGATGGGAGATTGGGCAGGAATTCCTCCATGGAAGGGTGGCGGCCCCCAGCTGTGGCTGCCCCTGGATCCCTGGCAGTGCCCAAGGCTGGGGTGGACAGGACTTGGAGCAGCCTGGGACAGTGGAAGGTGTCCCTGCCATGGGAGGGGTGGAATGGGATGAGCTTTAGGATTCCTTCCACCCAAACCATTCCAGGCTTTTGTGATCCTACTGTCACCTTCTGGATGATCCCTCAAACTGAGAGGCCCTGCCCAGATGTGGCTCACAAACCCTTTTTGAGCAGTGGGATGCTCTGCAGCTCCAGGCTGGAACCCTCTGTCCCCCCATGCTCTGCTCTGCACCCCAAAACTCCCAGCCCCCCTTGGCAGGGCTGTGTGACATCCCCACTGCAACATTTGTGGGTTTATTCCCTTCTCACCCCTTTGCCTCAGCCAGCAGAAAATGCCCAGAGCTGCCATCAATTTATTTTTCCTTTTTTTACTGCTCCAAGCCCACTGGTTCCATTCCCAAGCAGCAAATGTTGCCCAGCTGACTCCAGGTCTGTGGAGCTGCTCATGAATCACCCAGCACCGAAACTCCAGAGTTTTATACCTTTGAGCCAAAAAATTCCAGCCTCACGAGGGTTTGCAAATTGTTCATTTGCCCCAGCATTCCCAGCTTGGTGTGTGCTCCCCCAAAACCTCCTGTGATTCCTGCTCCAATCCTGTCCTGGTGCAGCTGGATCACAGAGGGGACCTCACATCCCTTTAATCCACCCTCTCCAATAACAAACCAATGCTTTTTTGGAGTCATTTTGGAGCCAGGACAATGAAAAAATAGGTGAATAAAGGCGTGGGGAATGAAATCCGAGGTTTTCATTTGGAATATTGCAGCTGTGCAATGATTGATGTGGAGCTTGGGAAAAATCTGGGGAGTGTTGAGGTGGTGGGGATCTGAATCAGTGAAAGAATGGTGCTGTAAGAGGATGGCAAAGCCACTGGTTCCTGCAGTCTCTTTGCCTTGCCCCTGACAGCAGCTTTGGCCTTTTCCTTTGCTCTCCTAAAGGTCACAAAACACCAGGAGAGGCTTTCAGGGGGACAAGAACTCAGGCTGGGAAGAATTTCCAGATCGGGCTGACCCAAGGACAGCTGGGGTGAGGTTTCCCCTTGGAGAGATGCTGATGTGGGAATTTTGTTTATGTGTTGGGGGAACAAACCTGAGAGCTCAGGAAGGCAGGTTTGAGATCCCAAAAGAAGCTTCTCAAGTGTGAGTTATTCCCATGAAATTCCCTCTATATCTTCTGGAAAGTGAATTAACCCCCCAAAAATGGCAGCTTTGGCTTATTTGCAACTTTCCACCATGTTAAATGAACAATTTCTAAATTGAATGTTTGGGGTTCCCTTCGATTCATAATTCTTTATAAATACAAACTCGGTTCTCTGATGTTTTCTTCCTCTACTCCATCTCTTCTAAAAGAAATGGCATAAAAAATAAAGATATAACAGAAAAAAATCCCCCACCACCTTGAAGGAAATCCATAAGCAACTAAAACTTGATTATTTTTCACCAAGACAGTGTTGCAAAAGGTCTTTTGGACAGCGAGGTGCTCTTTTTTTGCCCCTCACTTCTAATCCCAATTTCAGCAAAACCATTCCCAGCCCTTCATTTTCAGCTGGCCACGGATTGAAGTTGCTCCTGGCATTAGAATTCCCAGCAAAGCAGCCCTGAAATCAAACACTTGCTCTGCTCCAGGATCTCCTTCACCCTCCCTGCATTCCCCACCTTGTGTAAATCAATCCTCTCAGCTCCCAGCAAATAGAATCACCTCAAAACACTGAAGTAACTCCACACGTTCCTTCTTTTCCTTTTTTTTAAAAAAGAGAAGAAAAATCAGAACCAATAAGGGAATGAATAAAGAAATACAAACTAATCTGGACTTTTCTTTTGAGCCTGCTGGTTTTGTGCTCACCCAGGTGTTGGGTTCCTGAACAGATTCCCCACATTTGCTGGGGTTTTGCTTCCAGTGGAAGGAATTAATGAGTGAAAATGGAAAAGGATGGAGCCTGTGACCCATTGCATCTGCCTGGAGCTGCTGGGAAATTTTGCTGCTCAAGGGTTTGGGGTAAAAATGGCTGTTTGCAAATCTGCATTGACATTTGTAAATCTGTATTTGTATTTGTAAACTGCAGAATCCCAGAAGGGTTTGGATTGGAAGGGACCTCAAAGCTCATCCCATTCCACCCCTGCCATGGCAGGGACACCTTCCACTGTCCCAGGGGGCTCCAAACCCCTCCAGCCTGGCCTTGGGCACTGCCAGGGATCCAGGGGCAGCCACAGCTGCTCTGGGCACCCTGTGCCAGGGCCTGCCCACCCTCCCAGGGAACAATTCCTGCCCAATCTCCCATCCATCCCTGCCCTCTGGCAGTGGAAGCCATTCCCTGTGTCCTGTCCCTCCATCCCTTGTCCCCAGTCCCTCTCCAGCTCTCCTGGAGCCCCTTTAGGCCCTGCCAGGGGCTCTGAGCTCTCCCTGGAGCCTTCTCCTCTCCAGGTGAGCACCCCCAGCTCTCCCAGCCTGGCTCCAGAGCAGAGGGGCTCCAGCCCTGGAGCATCTCCATGGGCTGCTCTGGACTGGCTCCAGCAGCTCCAGGTCCTCCCTGTGCTGGTGGTCCCAGACCTGGGGTTCTCCAGCTATTCGGGGTGACAATTCCCAACCCGAGCTGAGGGAGGTGCCCTCCCAAATAGAGGAATCCACAGGGATCTGAGGTGTTGCTGTGAGCACATCCCTCAGCCCCCTCAGCATTCATCTTTATATTTTGGAAGAGGATTTTTGGATGTTGCAAGAGGCTCCTCTTGGGGAGGGAGGGGTTTCCAGAGACAAAGCAGGGAATGATCAAACCCAGCGGCTCCTGCCTCTTGTCTCCCGCTCTCGCCGCTCCGGCAGCGCTGCGTTGGAGCCCGGCTTGAAACAAAAGCTAAACGCTGCCAGTGGGGGAGCAGGCAGGAGTCTCTGAAATGCAAATGCCTTCTGGAGAGCAGCCGGCTCTGAGGCAGCGATCCTGCTGACTCATGCTTGGGAACCGCGGAGACATCCTGCTCCTTCAGCCTTCAGCCCGGCAGCCTCCTCTTCCTCCCGGCCCCGGGCACGGCCGTAACCCCTCGGGTCAAGGGGACAGCACGGATGGATGGAGGGATGGAGGGATAGAGGGATGGAGAGATGGAGGGATGGATGGATGGAAGGATGGATGGAGGGATGGAGGGATGGATGGATGGTGGATGGAGGGATGGATGGAGGGATGGATGGAGGGATGGATGATGGAAGGATGGAGGGATGGATGGAGGGATGGATGGATGGATGA
>VWYP01019029.1:179182-200503 GCA_013400435.1 Pycnonotus jocosus | reverse complement strand
GGATGGATGGATGGATGGATGGATGGATGGAAGATTGATGAATAAATGGGTGGACTGGTGTCCATGGGGACAGCATCCACAGCCCAGGGGGTCCTCCCTGCAGAGCCACCAGCTGCTCTCCCAACAGGGCAGGAGTCTGGCAGGGTGCAGGATTCAGCCATGGAGCAGCAGGAATTTAAGCCTCGATACCCTCAAATCCCTTTCCTCACCTGCAACTCTTTCATTTTCCCTAATTGTCTCCTGGTTGTTCCTGAGCTCAGCATCCCTCCAGCTCATTTTGGGTGCATTAGGGTAGAGGCTACCCTGGTTATTTCCATTTGCCAGTGGATCCTGTGCATTTCCAGGATGAGGGAGCAGGACTCTGGCCGTTTTGTCCAGCAGGGTGAAGGCTGAGGGCAGGGAGGGGGAGCACAGGGATCCCTTTCCATCAGGACTCTCATTTTCTCCATCGTGCAGTCCCAAGCACGAGCCTGTGAAACCGGCACCACAGAGCCACCGAGTTCAGAGAGGGCAGAACCCAAACCACTCTCTTTCCCTGCCTTTCCTTTTGCTTTCAAATCTCCCTCATTATTTTCAAGAGCAGACTGAAAACTTTGGCTGCTTCTTTCCAAAGGCATTTCCAGGCTCTGAGGGGGCAGGAGGGCCCTGATGGAGCAGCAGCACCGTGACCCAACACACCTGCAGAGGTTTGCAAACGCTCTCCCTCACTCCACCCGTGCATGTGAGCCCCAGAGGTTCAAAACTGGGGTCTGTTTGCTGCCCCCAACCTTCATAACATTGTTTGATCATTATGTTTATTAATATAAATCAATTAGGATCTGCAGGAAGGCTCCAATCCTATGCAGAAGGCTTTTCCTGAGTGATGGGGAGAGCTGTCCCAAGCCATCATCTCCTGAGAGCATCCCACTGACCCCACTGAGACCTACACGGGGTGAGACACCCCCAAGACATCAATTAATGTCACTGGGTGAGTGATCCCCATCTCCACCCACCCCCAAATTAACACCCCGGGGCCTGAGCTGCTCCAGGGTGGGATATTCAAAATCCAGCCATGGAATAACAAGCAGAGCCCTGATGGAAATGCCACGGCTCGCAGCGATGCCGAGCTCCAGGGGCAGAATGGAAAGTCAGATTTTATTTCTAATGCTCTTCTGCTCTAATAACCACTTTTTTTTCCCCCTCATTGCTTCTCGTCTGAAAACACTGGTGTGCTGCACCAGCAGCAGCTGATCAAGACTTCACACGTCCTGCTCATTATCCCCTGCTCCACACGAGGGGGAACGAGCAGGATTTATAGCACCCAATTCTGCAGAAGTGTTGCCCAAAGTGCGATACCCGGCGTGTCTGCTCCGGGAAAGCCGCAGCTGTGCCGGGGCTGAGGCTGCCACAGGAGACGCTTTATGGGGGCAGATAAAATCTTTTATTAGACCAACTGATCCAGCCAGGAGAGCAGACAGGTTTTAGGTGCACAGACCAGGTTGTCTGCACAACACCGTGCCCAGGCTGGCTCCACCTCCCCAAACCCCGGAGGCGCAGGAGTGAACTAAACCAGCCCCCTTGGAAATGTCTGCAAGCTCCAGCACTGCCAGTGCCCAAAATCCTGCCTAAATCCTTCTTTGGCGCCTCTGGCTGACCAGAAGAATCTCCACCATGTGACTTTTGTAATTTTTCCCCATATCACAGTATTTTTTTTTATCCCCACTGCCTCCCTTTTAGTAGAACCCACCTGGCAGAAAGCGATGGTGATGGGCAGAGGACAGAGGGACAATTCAGTTCTGATCCTGGAGCCCCAGGCAGTGAAGGCAGAGAGGAAATGGTGAGGCTGGGAATTCGGAGTGGGCAGGCTGGTGGGATGGGATTCCTGCAGTGACACCCACGGGCACATGGCCCGGTGTCCCTGTGGGTGTTTGGGCGGCTGTGGATGATCAAGAGCCAGATGCACAAGGCTGAAATCATGTTCTTGTGCTTTCCTGCGTTTTTCCACTTCCACCCCTGCCAAACTCCCACCCAAAACACCCACAGCCCTGTCCCAGACATACCCCAGACCCACGGTCTCAGAAATAAAGTATGAGCTGCCATGTGGGCTTTAACCATCTCCCTCTCCTCTCCTCTCCTCTCCTCTCCTCTCCTCTCCTCATCCTTTTCCCCCAATCATTTATAACTGCACCAACCACATCACTAAGATCTCTCTTCTATTTTTCAAAAAATAACAACCAAAAAAAAAAAAAAAAAAGAAAGGGTTGATCCTGCCGGGAATTCGTAATAATTGTAGTAACCTGATAACAATTTCTGGCAATTAGCACAATACTAATTCACTCATTTACTGAGTAATGTCTTGTCTGTGTTTATGGGGGCTGTGTCGAGTGTAAATATCTTACTCACTGTGGTGGCTAATGAAAATTTAGTAAGAGGCTTTTTTTTTTTTTTTTCAAAATGTTTATTCATTTTAAGCTATTCTTGGTAATCACGTGTGAATAAGGAGTAATTGCTTGACTTCAGGATGGTAATTAGGAAGTACTAAGTCATTGTTTTCTTCTCGAGAGCGGATGGTTTGTTTAAATGTGCATCTGCTCTCCCAGCACTAATTCAACCTGCCAGCCCCTCATCGTGCTCCTCAGCCTGCGGCTCCATCCTGCTCCCTCCAAAGCCGAGTTTTCCAGGATGGATGGGCTGGAACAGCCGGGGGTCACGCAGGGCACAGGCTGAGGTGTCCGAGTGGGAGCTGAGCTCCATTCGTGTTGTCCTTTTTTTCCCTGGGGTCCCGGTGGGGCCGGAGCGGATCCATCAGCATGCAGGGCAGGATTTGCATCCGCTAATCAGAGCCAGATCCCGCGAAACAACTTCCAATAAAAGAATCCCATCACAAAGCGACCAGCTGTGAAATACCGTACCTGTGTCGCACCCTGCAAACCCCGCAGCCTCCCCGCTCCTGCCGAGGGGGTGGGAGCATCTCCTGAGCGTGGGGATGGGGAAGGAAGGGGCAGGGAATGCAATAAAAATGGGATTGATGTGCACGAGCAGGGCTGCTCATCTGGGGGAGCCTGCACCGCTCCATCCTCCCGGGACGGCAGGGATGCTCAGGGGAAACTGAAGGAAAATGGAATTTTGGTTTTTCCCCAAGACCCCCAAATCAGCCAGAAAATACTTATCCAGCCAGAAAATACTCATCCACTCAGAAAATACTCATCCAGCGAGAAAATACGTGTCCCTCCTCAGCATTAGCCACAGGAGCAGCACATTCTAGCCTGGCCAAGCCAAGCCAGGCTCAACCACCACCTGGAAATATCTGGAGCCAGCACGCCCCTGGAGCTGTATCTCCAACCACAGCCCAGCCCGGAGGGAAACAGGGGCCAGCTGATGGGAATTCAGGGCTAATCCACAGCCTGCCTCAGTTTCCCTGTTTGCAAACTGGTGTTAATCGTTCACTTCTCCCTTGGGAAGAGCATCGGGATCTCCTCCTCCATCGGGGAGGGCCCAGGCTCTCACATCAGGTGCCTGTGGGGGATTTTGGGCACTGCAGCCGTTTCCAGGCGGTTCAGACACGAGCACTGGACACGATCTTTAAAACACCGAGTGATTTTTAAGTGCTTCTCCGAGAGCATTTACAGGGCCCTGATTTACTGAGTGCTCAGAGCAGCCTGTTCTCCTTGGAAAACAGAGCTCGGGATGCAGCCAAGCATCCAGGAACACGAGCTTTGCACCCTTTTAATCTCTGCCTTTCTCTTGGAAAAGGGAACAACCCGGCTCCCCTGGACACATTCCCAAATATTCCCACAGCCACTGCTGCACAATCTGCACCCACCACAAAAACAGGGCAGGAGCCCAGAGAATTCCCATAAAAACAGAAAGAGGGTCCTGATAGGGAGGATGTGTGCCCGTGTCCTTACAAACAATTCCATGGGTGAGGATTTGGGTGTTAAAGGCCTGGGAATGGGTCTGAATGTCTCCACCAACCTCAAGCAGCAGGGTTGCTGCAGAGCCCAGTTTGGCTCCTGAAAAGACAAGCAGGGTCTGCACAAGGCTGAATTTCTAAACTTTGGGGTAAAATGCCAGGTTCAAGGGGGATATGGGGCAGGTGGTTTGGGAAGGCTGCACCTTCCTGGTACCTCGGCCAATGGGGAAAGGAAGAGGGCAACATGCAGCCGGGAGCTGGGATAAAAGGGAGGCTGCACCCTCTGAAACCTTGAAAGAGAAAACGCCGCAGGTGTGTGGCCCAATGGACTCTCTCCTTTCATTCCAATAAAGTTGAAGGACTCCTCTGTCTCCCTCGTGGCTTTTCCAACACAGTCCCTCCTCTGTTCCATCCCAACGTGACAGCAAAGATGGGCAGCACCCCTGAAGGTGCTGGGAACACCAAAAATCAGGAGAAAGCCAAGGGTGCCATCAAAAAGGGTCCCTTGGAGGAGGATGAGGAATTGGCTGATGAAGATGATCTCCATCCATGGGGTGTGGAGGTTTCTGGGTTGGACTGGAATATCCTCCATACCTACATCACACATCCCTGGAAGCCAGGGAGGCAAAGGAAGCGTTCAAACACCCTTGAGAGCACTTGGGGGTCTGAACCATCTCCTCATCCCTTGTGCTCCATCCCTCAGCCCAGCTCCTCCCAGGGACCACGGGCATTTTCACACCCAGGGCCATGGGCATTTTCACACCCAGGGACCAGGGGCATTTTCACACTCAGGGACCACGGGCATTTTCACATCCCCACCCCTTTCCCAGCCTCCCTTTGCTCCTGCACCACTCCCGGTGCCTTTGCTGTGCTTGGAGCTGCCTTGTGGCCACCAAGAGCCCCCAAAATCACCACGGTGTGACCCAGACAGGCCAGAGAGCTCCCGTGTCTGTACAACACCACAGCATCACCCAGGAACCCCAAAGCAGAGAGCGGGAGAGGACAAAGGAGATGACTCCAAAGGTGCCTTCTCCAAGATATTTCAGCACAAAATTCCCGTGGGATTGCCCTTGGCCGAACACAAACGCCCTTTATCCCCCTCCTTCCACTGCTCCTGTTGGTGCCGGCGCTCCGCAGGTGCAAAGGAGCTGCTGCGGGAGGAAGAGGCAGATCCAGGGCACCTCGATAAATCCCTGCAGGGCTCACGTCCAGCGTGCCTGCTTCCCTGAGATAAAAGGGAAGCGGCGCTTCAGCGAGGCACGGACACCGGGCTAATCTCCAGCGCCGGGGCCGTCACCGTGTCACGGGAAGCAAAGATGGGTGAGAGGAGGAGGGAGGGAGGCAGCGATGGGGCTGTCAGCATCCCAAAATGTTCCAGGGAAATCAGCCCCAAGCAGCTGCTGGAGGAAGGAGCAATGCCTCTTGTTTATTTTACACGGGGAGCTGGAACGCGCTTTTTCTGTCTTGAAGTGGAAAATTAATCCTGCAGAAGGGCCCCCGGGGGGTGTGGATATTATTCAGGTGCTTTGAGATCTATCCTGAGGTGTGATGAGGCTCTGGCAGGTCCCACGATGGGAATCCGGGAGGGCAGAGAAGAGCCTGCCAAAATTGCAGATGCTGGAGGAAAATCACTCGAGGGCCAGAAAAAAAGGGAGCTGTAATGACATCCAAGAGCTTCAGAGGGAGAAGAGGCTGGGCAGGGAAAGAAAGAGAGCAGTCGCTGCAGGACGATGCTGCCAGACACATTCAGATCAAAATTAGGCTGAATTTTTAGCAGGGAGGATGATTAACCCTGCGAATAAATTATCAAGCGAAATGGGGAATGCTCCAGCTCTTGATGTGAGTGGATAAAACCCAGGTGCCTTTCAGGAGGATGAGTTTTATGGAGCCCAAAGCTCCCTCTGGACAGGAGCTGGGAGAGCTGGGCTCGTTCCCATCGGATTTCAGCAGCACTGCCAGGACCTTCAGGCCCTGCCAGTCCATATAAAATGATTGCTTGCCCAGGAAAGGAATGACCTAGCCACCTTTGGAGAGGGCTGTGAGACACCAAGGAATTGCCAGGTGCCAAATGGGGTTTTTCTTGCAGTAATGAAAGGGAATTTAATTGTCAAGGCCGAATGAAAGACCCCACCAAGGCCATCATTGGTCCAGCAGCACAATAAAATCCTGGCTCTCATTAAACAGCAAGCGCAGGAAACTTGCACTTTGATTTTGATTTTTGACTTTTCTTCCCTTCCAAACCCAGGAGTGTTTCCTTTAATCTCATTCCCAGTTTCTAGGCTCTGTTACATCAACACCCCTCAGCTCTGATGGTGTTTGGTCGTAACCTTGGGATGCTCAGAGCCCCTCTCAGGGCACTTTGGGGGTTCAGGGGCACGGGACAGGGGTGGCAGGTGGAGTTGCTATTTCTGCTCGATGACTTCCAGTTTAAATTCCCTACAAAGTGTCCTGATCATTATCCAGGTGCCATTTTAACCCTCAGGAGGACGGGGCAGGCTGTTGGCTGCAGGTTGTCTTTGCTGATGTGGTTGGAATGGGTGGAAACCAGCAAGAGCCCAAAGAAGGGTGGAGAAGAGGGTGGGAAATCAGTGAGCAGAGCTGGGTTTTGCTCTCCCCTTCACCTTTTTGTCCCCAAAAGGCAGCAGAGCAGCAGGAATGAGCAGTGAGACCTGCCCAGCACCCCAGCTCCATCCCACACCCAGGTGAATCGATGCTGGTGAGCACAAGAAATGCTCCCAAATTGCCACCATCCCTTCAAACGGGGGGCTTGACCTGTTGCCACAGCAAATAAATGAATGTGGTTTATCTACATGGCCAACATTTGAACGTCATTCAGACAATTTGGGATTTATCACTCCCCTTCCCACTCCTGTGCTCACAATCCGTTGGGAATACGTGCAGCAGGTGGGCCCTAACCGAGAAAAATCAGTTCCACCCGTAAAAATGGATTTGCTGTTTAACCCAGAGCAGTCAGGAAGGGAGAAAAAAAATTTAAAAAAAAAAAAAAATCAGTGAAACCGAGACAAGGTGGAGGTTTGCCTCTTCAGGCTCCATCTCAGGAAGGATTTGGATCGTTTCCCATCAAAGGCAGCCCCGCAGGGACCGCTCCAGGGCGCAGCGGGAGCCGTTCCGGGCTCAGCGCAGGGACGGCTCCCCAGGGACCCCGAGGCAGAGCTTTGAGCACAGCTTAGAGCCTCTTCCCCTCGCCAAAAGCCTCTCGCAGAGCCAGCTTTGGTCTGCGGCGCAGGAAACACGGGGGATATTTTGGGAGCGGTCTTGTTCTCCTGCTGCCTTTCTTCTCTTTGCCTCCCGCTGCTGCCTCGCTTGTTTTGATCTCTCTCCTCTGCCTCTCCCTTCATGTCGCTCCTTTGCAGGGGAGATGCAGCTCCCTTTTCCCCTGCTGTGGTCACGTCCCAGTCTCCAAATCCAGGGGACTTGTGGCAGTTTGGACCGTCCTCCCCAGGGCTTTGAAAGCCACAAAATCTCTGGGATGAGTGAAGCAGGAAGGGCAAATATTCAGCACATCCCGCCCCCCTCAGCACCCTCTGGATCTGTTCAGCCATCCCCCCAAATCTTTTGGCATCGTTATTTACAAGAGTTGCTTCCAAGCACTTTGCAAAGCAGTCACAGAGCAAAGAGTGAAGATGTAAGAGACAGAGGGCAAGGTTAGATGGGATTTTGGGAAGGAATTCCTCCCTGGCAGGGTGGGCAGGCCCTGGCACAGGGTGCCCAGAGCAGCTGTGGCTGCCCCTGGATCCCTGGCAGTGCCCAAAGCCAGGTTGGACAGGGCTTGGAGCAGCCTGGGATGGTGGTAGGTGTCCCTGCCCATGGCAGGATGAGCTTCAAGGCCCTTCCACCCCAAACCATTCTGGGGTTCCATAATTACGGGGTTGCAATAATTGATAATGAACTCTGATTGATAAATGCACTCCAAAAAGGGGCAGCAGTTCCATCCCCTTTGCCTCCCCACAGCCCAGGACAGAGGCAGGAGCTGTGGGGCCCATCCCAGTGCTGGGATCCTCCAGGACCTCCAGGATCTCCCCAGCTGCCAGCACAGCTCAGGTGTCACCAGGAGCAGAGCTGTGCACCCTGGAGGAGCTGAGCATTTCCTGGAGCAGTAATGAGACAATCAAGGAATCATTTGGCTCCTCTGGAAGTGCAGAAGTGCCTCTGGCAGGTTTTCCTTTCACCCATCCCACACGGACCCGCTCCAAGGGGCACCACAAGCCACCAGGGAGGGCAGGTGTGGAGCCAGTGTTGGGATTGAGGTACATTTTCCACCCCCAGAGCAGAAAAGGAAACTCCTGGTGTCTTCTCCATGCTCGTAACCATTCTCCTCGCTCATTTCCATACATGGAATTTGCAGAGCAATGCACAGTGCTGGGGAAACTGAGGCACGGAGAGAGAGGGAGGGAATTACACCCAGCAGCCGAGCTGGAATAAACTCCAGTTCATTAATAACACAAGTCATGACCCCCTGACCATCCAGCTGACCCCTTTCCACCTTGCCTTTTCCAAATCCCTGCTCCTGGGTAACGCCACAGCCCCTGCCAGGATTCCCCTCTCAGGGGGCTGGTGGGGAACATCTCCAGGCACATATGGCAGCCTGACTCCTCTGAGCGCATTTTTAGGGCAAACTCCTCATCCCACTGCTCGCTCTCCTGAAAATAGAAAGCTGAATTTGGGATGAAACGCGTCGCTGTTGGCTGGGGAAGCGGCAGGCGGTTACAAAGGAGGGGCTGCCAGGAATAATTTACACCAAAAAAAAAAAAAAAGGCAGAAAAGCAAGAAAAATGAGCTTTTTTGAAAAAAAAATAATAAAAAAGAGAGAGGAGAAAATGTTGTTTATGATTGGGGCCTGGGAGGATCATTTTGGAAAAGCTGTTCCTTTGCAGAGAAATGCAGGGAGAAGGGGGATTTGGGACAGCAGTGGGTGATGGAAAGAGGTGGCACATCCATATGGAAGAAGCAGAGGCAGCTCCATGGTTTTACCCTTCTAGATCATTCCATGTTCAGCCCATCTCCTCTCCAGGTCACATCCTCTACCTTTGGGCATTCCCAAAGTCCTGGCCTTGGTGCCAGGTGACCTCAGAGGGTGGCACGTCCCCCTTTGGGGACTCCTTTGCCCCACTGGAGCAGCCTCTCCATGAGTCACTACAGACTGAGAGAGAGTATATTTAATACAAAATATGGAAATTCCCATTTGCATGGAGGATTTCGTGATATTTGTCAACGTTTCAATGAAATTCGTGGCGAAAGCCGGGAATTTTCCGATGCCGCGCGAGGAACGTCTGCCAAGAAAATTAATTTACTCTTGAGCAAAACTTTGCATTTCCTCCAAGCTGGGCCCTTCTCACTCATTGTAAATGTGGTGGCAAAGCCTTTTCAGGGTGAAAACAAGGGAAACAGCAAAGCAGAGCTTGCCAAAGGGCCTTGGGAAGCCATCCATGCTGGATTGGGGCTCAGGGTGCTTTGGGCACAGATACCCCTGGAAGTGAGGGTGATCCACCCTGAAGGTCTGATATCCTCCAAGTCTTGGAGCTCCTGGCACCTTTCCGGGTAATTCACCCCACCCTGAGCATGTGGCTGGGCACAGCAGCGATCTCAAAAATGCCCCCAAATGTGCCACAGCCACGGAGCTGGGCTGGGCTTCCTTCAGGCAGCGAAAAAAAGAGCGGAGGAAAAGGAAAGAAAGGCTCTGCAAAAAAAGCCATTTGTCCCCTCGGCTTTATTCCTGCTGCAGAGCCCGAGCAGCTTGTAGCTCCAGAGAACTTTTAATAGAAATCTTCAGAATGAAATGGGCTACAGCTGTTTGCCTTGATAAATATATTTTATGCTACATGCCTCAGCCGCCATCTGTTTGCTGATCCGAGCATTTCTGCTGGGCTACAGCTGAAGGGAAGGCAGCAAAGGAATGGCAGGAGCTGGGATCCCGGGCAGGTAGAGGGGAAGAGGTGAAGTGGCCCCGTGCAATGGGTTTATTCCGGTGGCTTTAATGTGCCACAGCAGGGACAGGGACAGCAGGGCTGCCTGGGGGAGCTGGGGTGTGCAGGGAATGTGGGATTGTGCTGGTGTGATCCCAGGGGAAATGCTCTGTGTGACACCAGGGGACACAAGGAATTTAGATTAAAAGATATTGGGGCTGCACTGATGGTGCTGCCAGCTTCACCCCGTGCTGGCCACAATCTGGAGACTCCACTGAAGCTCCAGACCTTGGGTTTATTTTTTATTTTATTTTCCAGCCCCATGTCTTGGTTATCACCATCACCCAGGAGATGTCACTGGGAGGGTGGGCAGGTCCTGGCTGCCCCTGGATCCCTGGCAGTGCCCAAGGCCAGGCTGGGCAGGGTTTGGGTGTCCCTGCCATGGCAGGGGTGGAATGAGATGATCTTCAGGGTCCACCTCCCACCCAAACCATTCTGCCCCTCTATTGTGGGTGGCTCTTTGGGCTGGTGGTTAAACCCTCGCCTTGCTGCTCTTGTCAAACTTTCCTGTGGGAGAGCTGGGTTTGTTTTCCTGCTTCCCCCACTCCTCTCCTCACCCCCAGCCCTGGCAGGTCTCTAATTACAGCAGGTGTGTAATTGCTGGTTGTCACTGCCACTCTGTGCCCAGGTGACAGGTGCCCTGGCCAGGCCCAGGGTTGTGATGATGATTATTGCTATCAGTGCTGTGATTATCAGATTATTTCATGGCTCAGCCGAGGTCAGGGCTCAGGAGGTGCTGTGGGAGTGCAGAAAAAAGGAGAGCCCCACATCCAGGGGGCTGTGATGAGGGAGCTGGGCAGACAAGCAGGCAGGGGTGAGGTGCCCTGGGTGGGCAGAGAAGGGGAAGGGTTAATTGGGTTGTGCCCAGCTCTGTCAGAGGCTGACATCACCCCCAGGGTGAGGCTGGCAGGGAAATGTGGGTGTGAGCTCTGTCTGCGAGTGGAGATGCTCTGGGTGACTCGGGGACTCCAGGGGTCACTCCCGGGGCAGTGATGGTCCCTTTATCACATTTATCACAGCAAAAGTGTCCTTCCCTGTCTGCCAGCGTGTGCCTCAGCACAGCCCTGCTGCACCAGCAGCCTCTCTGCCCCGGGAGGGAAAATGCTGCCAGCCCAGACCTCCTGGACAGAATCTCCCTTTCCTCGTGGGCCCTGGAGTGTGTGATGCTGAGGATTTTGGGCCAAAATCCCCAAAGTTTGCCTCCATCACTTGTGGGCACAGAGAAAGCCCCAGGGCAGAGTGGGGCTGGCCTGGGGGAGCCACTCTGGGACTCTGGGGGAGCCACTCTGGGACATGGCCCCTCCTGGATGTCCCCAGGGCTGGAGCACAGTGGGACATTGGGAGCAGAGCACTGCACAGCTGCTCCAGCTGCCCATGGCTGTGCCCTCAGCATCCCCCATCCCACCACTGCCCCGTCCTGCAGCCACCCTGAGCCGTGCTGGCCCCTCATTTTGGGATGTATGAGATTGCCACGGGCTGGTGGAAGGGGAGAGGACCTCAGAGCCCCCAGAGCCAGCCCTGGACTGGCTGTCCCCAGCAGGGCTCTGCTCTAAGGCTCTGAGGTAGGAAAAGTCCCCCAGCACCATCCGGATCAGGCCCCACCCAGAGCAATTCATGCCCATCCTTTGCCATCTCTGGGAAAAGCTCCTTTTGTCCCGTCTTTTCTCCCTCTCCCCACTTCTATTCTTCCACCCAGAAAGCTTCAAGCGTGAAGCACTCTAAAATTCAAGGGAATTCAACACAATGCAGGAGGTTTTATATATATTTTTTTGTCTGTTCCTCCTCCTCCCTCATCTCCAGCATGTTTCATTCAGTGCCTCCAGGCCCTTTGCTGGGGCAGATAAAGGCTCAGCAAAGCCCTATTGCAGAGCTGGGCATCCTGGTGCTTCAGGAAAATGCCATGGAGCAGAGAGGAGGAAAAGGCAGCTGCTCCAGAGTGTGGGCTCTTCACAGTTCCCAAACCAGGGCTGGAAAATCCTGGAGCCCCTTCCCTCCAGCATCACCCAGCACCCTGCTGCTCCCTGCATCCCAAATCTCCCATTCCCCCGGGTTTCCTTGAACCCCTCCCTGTCCCAACCCCAGCTGGGTCTGCAGGGGATGATTTGAGCATTCAGCATCCCCCACGTGGGTCCCCAACCCATGGCCCACCCCAGCACCCCGGGGTGACCCCTTCCTGTGCTGCTGGCTGCTCTGGTGGCAGCTCCCACTCACTGCCCTGAGTGATTCCCTTCAGCACCAGCAGGCACTGATCCCTGCTCTGTGATCCTGCAAAATGAACATGGCCTGCTATAAATAACCTCTCCCTAATGGCCTGTCAGTCCAGGCCTCTGGGACAGGCTCGGCTCATGTGAGGGAACGCTTTAATGGCCGCAATTGAAATTAGATGAAACCCATCAGGGCTGGGCTTTCTCTGACCTGTGCTAGGACAAAACCTGCCCGTGCAGCAGGGGAAAATTCCCCCTGCAGGACATGCCAGGCCCGTCTGTGTCCAGGAACACGCTCTGGAAGTGCAGCCAGGGGCTCTGGGAGTGCACTCAGGGTTTTTCCCTTTCCATTCGATCCCCAGGGTGGCTGCAGCAGGGTGGGATGTGGGTCTGGGATGCTCTGATACCCAGGGATGTGCAGTGGGATGCTCAGGACCAAACTTTCAGCCCCAACAGCTGGATGTTGGAGAGGAAACACAAGATATTGTGGCTGCTGATGAAACAGAAGGTTCATTTTGCATTTGAACCTGGCAAATTGAGCAGCAGCACCTTCCATGAGGTGTTTGCTCTCATCCTGACTCCAAGGGAGTTTGATCTGCTGCCACTCCAGGAGCAGGGCTCGGCTGGCATTCCCTTGGCACCCAGCTCAGTGTTTTGTTGTCTTGTTTCTCCTCCTCCCATACAGACCCCAAAGGCTCCTTGGGGCTGCAAATCCCACACATCCACCCCCAGCCCTGGGGAATGGGATAACAAACCCCCTGAGCACCTCGTGTGCCGCCTGCACACAACAAAACAGCTCCTCTCAGGGGGCACAGGGGTGGCATGGGGCAAATCAGGAGCTGCCAAAGCGTCCCTGAGGTGCTGCTTTGCCTGTGCCACCAGCGAGCCTTGGGATGCAGCAGGATGTTGGTAACGAGGTGCCTGGGAAGGGGGGATTGCTCTGAGCTCTGGGTTTGTTCCTAAAGGGCAGCAAAGAGGATAAGACAAGAAAATTGACTCTTTTTTTTTTTTGGTCCTAATAGGCCCCAGGAATTTACAGGCACGCAGAGACACCCAGGACGACGCTTGGCTTTCATTACCCAGCGAGAGAGGCTGAAGGTTCAGCAGGGAGGTGAACGGGGAGATTGGAATCATTGCTGCAGCAGCTCTGCAGCAAAAAGGCCTGGAAAACATTCCCTAACTGCCCCATCCAGGCACCTGCCACGCTCCTGGGGGAACCAAGGCATGGGAGGTTTGGGCTCCCAGTGCTCCAGCCCAAAAGCAGCGGCAGAGGGGAGGTTTTGGGGATGCAGAGCTGGGCAGCCTGGCCCCAGCAGGTTGATGTTTGAGAAGAGATCCAAGTTCAGGTGAAAGAAAGGGTTGGTTTGGAGTGTGGTCCCAGAAAAAGAAGCCACAGCATCTTCTGGGAGGGGTTGGGTGAGCAAACAGCATCCAAGGAGCCGTTCCAGGCAGGCAGGGAGGGACAGGGATGAGATGGAGATGGATCAGCTCAGCCCCCAGCCTCGATCCAGGCCTTTGCTGCTCTTCCCCACGTTCCCCTTCCCTTTAATCCCTGCTTAGAAATCTTTGCAGCCTGTGGGAATGAAATTCAGACTTTTGTGTATTTACTAATTGAGAAGATGGATAGCTCAGGGTGGGTTTTTTTTTTTCTTATTAAACTTTTTCTGCCAAGCAATTTGCTCTGTGTGATAAAGATTTTTTACTCCACTTGGGCAGTTTTATCTGGGTTTAAACTTGCTATTAATATTTTTCACTGAAAACGATTAGATGGTAAAGAGAGGGCAAGTGTTTCCAAAAGTCACAAAGAAACACAAACCCTCAAAATAGAAAAAAAAAATAAAAGTAGCTTAGAGCTATCAGGGGGAACTGTCTGGTTGGTCTGCAGCAAAGCATCCTTTGAATTTAGCAGTTGCAGAAGAATTTGAAAGGGATTGGTTTTACATTCGCCACCAGAGACAATGTTTTTATTTCCAAATTGCCAGCAAACCCCCCCAAAATTTCATTTTCTCCTCTGCCTATTTGTGAGGGAATATTCACTGGGGTATTTGATAGCTGTAATTTACTTTCCAAGCTGTGTAATTAGCCACCTCAATCAAACTGCATCATTTCTATCTCTGCTCGAAGAATAAACTATTCCAGTGCACAACAAAATGCCTCGATTTGAGCAAAGCCCAGGGACGGGCTGGAATTTTGCAGCCAACTTTTGCTTTCAGAGATGCTCACGCTCGTCACGGGCTCTGAAAGCTCCCTGGGAAAAAAAGAGAGAGGGAAAAGTGGGTTTGGATCTTGGCTCTGAGCTCTTGCTCATCGCCCTGAAACACAATCAGCTCGGGGAGGTGGCAGGAAGGGAATTTGGGCAATGTTTATTCCCAAGGCTGCACATGTTGGGATTCAGGATTGGGAGATGGGGAAGGAGAGTCAGGGTTACCCAAAGGTTTCTCTCTTTACACCTGAAAGCACCAAAAGTCGTGCAGAATCTTTTTTTTTCCCGCTGTTTTTCAGTGGATACAGTGACCCTTCTTCCTCACAAAAACACATTTCCCGCTAGGGTGAGGAGCTGGAAATCTCCAGGGTCCCATTTCCCCCTCTTTGACGGGCTCGGGGTTGTTTTTATGTGGGTGTAAAACCCTGCTGGGTCTCATTTCCCACTCTCAGCTGTCTGGTTGAGGATTCCAGGCTGTTGGGGCAGTGTCACCTGAACCTTTATTTACCACCTGAGCTGATCCAGAGCCCTCCCAGGAGATCCTGGGCACTGCCAGCTGGAGTAACAACCTCTCCCTAAAACAGACCGAGGGAAAACGAGCGGAATTGCCTTGTAAAAACCACAAGGACTTCTGGTTTTCTTCACCGGAGCTCTCAAATTCAAGGCTGGCTCCGGAGCCTGCGCACTCCCGGCCTGTTCCTGGCAGACTTGAGAGACAGAACTTTTCTTTCCCTCTTCTCCTTAGCATAACAATCCCTTGTTAACATAATAAGATTAATTCTTGCGCTGCAATCAAGAAGCCGCACTCTCACCGAGCCCTAAATAATATCGTTCCCTTGCCACGTTTATAAAGTAGCAGGGTTTTTTTTTTCTTTTTTTTCTTTTTCTTTCTTTTTTTTTTTTTCTTTTTTCCCTTTTGCATTGAGAAAAAAAAAATGGAAATCTTGTAATCTTGAGATAAATATAACGGTGTGGAAGCTTCCCATTCTCCTCCAATCTGATTGCAGTGGCAGCAAAAGGACGTGGGCCTAATTAAAGTGCCAATCAAGCAAAAATGGGATTCATTGTTTTTATACAAATGCTCCCTTTAACCCTTTGCAGCTCATTCATAATTTTCTAATGCACTGGGGTTTTATCTCCTCAGCAAAAAAAAAAAAAAAGTCCAAGCCGGGTTCCAGAGCGAGTCTGGGGGATGAAAAATGGCCAAAAATTATATTAAAAAGCATAAGTGGTGATGAGGACAGTGTCCAGCAGGCTCGGCACATCCCTCCCATCCCATTTTCCATTTTCCTGCTGCCAGCTCCTCTCCTGCAGCCACCGGAGGAGCTGCCGAGCTCTCGTTTTCCCTCCAAGGACGCTGCCGAGCGGGGAAAGTTCCCTGGGAGCTGGAAAATGTCAGGATCAGACGGGAATTCTTAGCAAGCACTAATGCAGTCCAGCGTTTATCGTGTTCAGACACCCTAACCCAGAGTTTCAGTAGTTTTCCAGCGGATTGGGACAATCTTAATATCACAAACCACCTCAGGGCAGGGGGTGGAGGGTGAAATCTGGCCCCAAAACTCCTCTAACACCAGCCAGACACTGAGA
The DNA here is from genome assembly GCA_013400435.1 of Pycnonotus jocosus. Taxonomy (NCBI): domain Eukaryota; kingdom Metazoa; phylum Chordata; class Aves; order Passeriformes; family Pycnonotidae; genus Pycnonotus; species Pycnonotus jocosus. The sequence goes on along the minus strand of VWYP01019029.1, from coordinate 184,633 downwards.
CAACCCCCAAACACATCTGGGCACATCTGGGCACTGAACCAGGAGCCGGGAATTTCAAAGGCTGCCTGGTGCTCCCTGGTGCTCACAGCAAGGAGTTCTCACAATTCCCTCTCGATCCCAGGAAATCCCTTGTGGAGCTTCACCCCGGGGTTCAGGAGCCATCCCTCCTCACCACCAACCCCCCAGCAGTGCCCCATGAATCCCAAATTCCGGCAGCAGGCAGAGCACACCCAGCCCAGCCCCAAAAATCCTCCCAGCAGGTGCAGCTCGGCTGCTTTAACCTCGTGTGGCAGCGGAGAGGGGAAGCAGCAGAATGCAAAGCGAGGCATTAAAATAACTTTGCATTGAGAGACCCACGTGAAAGGCAGCCAAAAACCCTCCAGGGAACGGCCTGGGGACTGAGCTGGGTGAAGTTAGGAAGGGCCTGACAAGAACCACGGCAGTGATGGGGTTTGGCCACCTTTGATCCCTCAGGGATGGGCCGAGGATGGGAGAGGAGCAGGGTGGGTGTGGGAAGCACGGCAGGGCAGGAATTCATGGATCAGGGAATATCCTGAGCCAGAGGGACCCACCAGGATCACCCAGGGCAGCTCCTGGCCCTGCACAGACACCCCCAAATCCCACTCTGTCCATCCCTGGAGCGCTGTCCAAGCTCTCCTGGAGCTCTGGGGCTGTGCCCATTCCCTGGGGAGCCTGGGCAGTGCCAGCACCCTCTGGGGGAAGAACCTTTCCCAAAATCCAGCCTGAGCCTGCCCTGGCACAGCTCCAGCCATGCCCTGGGTGCTGTCCCTGTCCCAGAGCAGAGCTGGAGCTGCCCCTGGGGAGGAGCTGCAGCCCCCAGAGCTCTGCCCTCATCTCCTCCAGCTGAACAATCCCAGTGCCCTCAGCTGCTCCTCCTGTGGCCCCTCCAGGCCCTTCCCCATCTCCCTGTCCCTCCTTTGGACCATCCCCAACAGCTTTAGATCAATTCATTCTGTGCCCCCAGCACTGGAGGTGAGGCCAGCCCAGCCCCAAGCAGAGCAGGACAATCCCTCCCTGATGTCCCTGATGTCCCCAGGACACGGTGGTGGCCTTTGGGCTCCAGGGCACTGCTGGTTCCTGTCCAGCCTGTCCTCACCAGAGCTCCCAGGTCCCTCCCCGTGGTGCTGCTCTCCAGGCTCTCATTCCCCAGTCTGTCCCTCCATCCAGGTTTGCTCCAGGGCCCTTGGACAAGTCCCTGTGTGTTCCCTGGGGCTGCTGCAGCCCCCAGGGTGATGCAGCAGGAGAGGTCCCGATTCCATCCCAGCTCCTGACACCCAGCTCCAGCCCCCCCAGCCGCCTCAGACAGAGGGGGTGCCAGGCTGGCACAGGAAGCTCTCCCCACATGAACCCAAAATGCCATCAGAGCTCTTTTCTTTTGTTGTTTTTAACCCTGAAAGCTTCTCCCTCCCCTCCCTGAGCTGTTCCCAGGCCTTGCCTCTCTGTGCCCATATTGCTCCAGCCCTGCTGCTCGAGAGCTTTATCGAGTGCCACAGGCTGAGGGGCTTTGGCAGCTCTCCACACAGCCGGGAGGAACAGCAGACAAGGAGAGAAAAGAGCCCAGGCTCTCCCCACTGCTCTGCCTCCCTGCCCTTCCCTGGGCTGCTTTCAAAGGGGATCCGCTGGGAGATGTGGAAAGGGGCTGGCAGGTTTTGGCTGGGCTGGCTCTGGAAAGCAGGAACACTCAAATTCCTCTCGTGTCCTGGGCAGAGGGGCAGGCAGAACTGGGGGATTTGGGGAGGCAGCTGCCTTCGCTGGTGCAGGGAAAAGCTCTGGCAGCTGTGTCTACCTGGGGCCAAACAAAAAGCTTTTCTTTTTCCTCCCTGTGTTCTCCAAGGGCATCCCAGGAAGGTGGTGACCTCCTGGGAGATCAGCCTCCTGCCCTGTGTCCATGGCTTGCTGGTAGGAAAAACACAGCCCCAAAATATCCCCAAAAAACCCTCAGCCTGGCTTTGCTGCCTGCTGCCATCCCCCAGGACATCCTTGGCATCTCCACCGCCTCAGCCCCAAAACTGCAGCGTGGGACAAGGGCTGTGCCTCACTCCTGTTGTTTGGAGGAACTGCTGCTCCTTCCTCCATTCCTTCATCCAAATTTTTTGCTTTCTAATCAGGACTCAGCCCACACGCGGGAGCATTTGTGCTGCCAACAGTTGACAGAGGGGAGAGGTGCCCTGCAGAGAGGAAACTGAGGCACGAGGGATGATTTCCTTAAACACAGGGGGAAGCTCTGAAGCAGGAGCAGGGAAAACCTCCCAGTCCCAGCTCCATGTTTTTCCAGCAGGTCTCTGCACAGCTTTCACTTGTCATGTGTATTTTTAAATGACAAGGAAAAGATTTTCTAAACCAGGGAAATGTGATTATTTTCCCCTCTCTCTCTCTCTTCCAGGTGCTTGGCTTAGCGTTGTAATACCACAAGAATGAAATCCATCTGAGTTGCTGTTGTCCTGCTACTTAAAACCCCATTTTCTGTCAATATTGCTTCATTTTGATCAAGCTGCTTACATGTTTTATATTATTCTGGGGTGGTTTTTTTTCCCCTCCATTTTGCTGCAGCATTTCAGAACATTTTGTTTCTTGCACTTCCCAGTAAATACTTCTCAGTAAATAGCCTGGAAGTAAGAGAGGCAAAGGCACGAGAAAGTCTGGGAATTTCATTGTTGTGGTGTTTCATATCTATTGCATTTGTCAATGTGGAACACAAAATAAAATAAAATAAAATAAAATTTTTTAAAAAGCAGGGGGGAAGAGGAATTTAAATGTTTTAACTTAACTGATGTTCAGAAGGAAGGGTGAGGTGGACCATCTGCTTTTTGCAGCTTCTGGAATTGCTCTTTGCCTTGAGATGCTGCCCAGGGCAGGAGTGTGAGCCCAGATTCCAGGGGGAGATGTGGACACAGCCCCACACACCCAGTGGGGGGACCAGGGGCTGCAAAGGGACCCCACATTTGGGGTTTCCAGCCCCAAACACACCCCAGTCCCAGCACTGGGGCAGAGCCTCTCAGCACCAGTTTAATATTCCTCCCCAAAGGCTCTTCCCCCCAGCTCCCTGATTTTCTCAGCTTTTTTAATTGGAATGATTCATTTCCTTCCACAACACAGAGCAGATTTAAATGAGATATCCGAGAGGAGAAGCTGATAATCAGTGTGCACTCGATTTGCTCTCCTGAATCAGGTGCAGGGGAGCTGATCTTGCAGGACAATGCTCAGGCTGCAGCAAGCCAAAATTATGTCAGAAAGCTGATTTTTTTTTTATTTTTTTTTTACATGCTCTAAATCAAATTTGACTACCAATGTAGTCGAAACCACAGAGGTAATCAGTTAATAAAACTTCGCACTTACCTGCTACTTCCACTCAAGGATTTAAAGCCCTTTGCAAAGGTCAGTATTGCAATGATGAGAATTTTCCAGCTGAAATGTTTTCACTGGGAAGGAGAAAGAAGGAGGGAAATAAAAAGAGGAGAAAAAAAATATTCATGATTCCTGGAAGTTAAAAATTCTGCTGTTTTGGATGCAGGCAAGGAATAATATAATTTTTTTTCTTTTTTTTGTGAAAGGAAAAAGGAGAAATTGCCATGCAAATGTTAATGGTGTTTTGAAGCTTCACAGGAAAGCCTGACTTGTGTAGCAGCCTTAATATACATTAGTACCCCTCGTCTGCAAGCAAACAACATTTTGCAGAATAAACTGAAACACAACAGGGAGAGCCTGGGAATTATTTAGAAATCTAATTCCCACTGAAATCAGGCGCCGAGCAATTTATTCCACGCACATTTAAATCAGCGCTGCTGCCTGGGGAAAAAAAAAAAATACACCGAAAAATGCACCACCTGTAACCTGCCAGGCACGGGGACAGCGCTGCAGTCGTGGCCACTGCCAGGATCCCTGCCAGGGCTGGAGGTGATGTCCTGGTGGGAAATACATTCCAGGACTGCCACCGATGCTCAGAGTGGAAAAATGCAGGAATTAGGACAGCTCCAAGCAGCCCAGCCCCACTTCTGCACCTCTTTCTCCCAGGGACACCAACAGGCAGGGATGGGCAAACCAGCACATGTGGATAAACACAAATAAGCTTGATTTCCTTTGGGATGCGGGCTGAAAATAATCATAAAAGCTCTTGATTTGCAGGGTGACTCCCCCTGCTCTGAGAGCAGAGCCTGCGTGCGATGCTTGAGTTTCAATCAATAAAGCTCAGCTCAGCGCTGCTCCTAAGCCAGGTTTAACCACCTGGCACCAGTTTAGCTTGTTAGCACAAGTGGATTTTGGAAAGTTAGATTTTTTATAGCCAGACCAAGGCTGGTAGCCGTGGTTTAGCCATGGTCCCACCAAGGTAAGCAGGAAGCCCCAGAACAGCAGGCAGAGCTGTGCAGCCTTTTTTTCCAAACTCACCTTGCAGTAATTAGAGTCCACAGTTGTAATTACTTTCTCATTTTGGTTTAATAATTGCCTCAGCCATCCCTACATGCCCCTCAGACTGGTGATGAGGGAGGCTCTGGCATCAGTAGCCACACAAAGTGTAGTGGGAAGCGATGATTTCTATTGCTTGGGTTTGATTTTTGGGCACCTCTGCCCTGCCCCCAAATTCCCAATGGGTGAAAATGAAATTAAAAGAGGTTAAAAAAAAAATAAATTAAAAAACCCAAAAGGATAAAAATGGTGATTAAAGGAGAGAAAAGCCTCTTTTTTCCCTTGCCCCAGCAGGAAGTGCTTGCACAGGGTGACCCCCTAACAAACAAAACTTTATTGGGGGGAGGATGGGGGTGTTTTTATTTTTCACTCCCAGCTCCGGTGGATGTTTTTATGGAGGTGTGAAGAGCTGCTGCTCCCCTCCTGGAAGAAATGAGGGTGCAGCTCTGGGGGTCTTCCAGAGGCCCCGTCCATCTCCAGCTCCCTCTGGACCAGTGGGATGTTGTTGTTGGATATAATTTATCTCTGGGGTGGGGGGACGACATACACACATTATTCCCTCCTCTCTTTTCCCAGGATTTTGGGAGTATTCCCCTCTATTTCAGGGCTTCTCCCTCTCCTTTCAGGGCTCCCCCGGGAGGTGAGGAGGGGTCTGGGGGTGCCGTGATTGATGGGCAGCAACCCCCCCCAACCCCCTTAAATTTGGAGCTGGGGCGAGAGAGCCGCGCAGGTGTTTGCGCTCCGGGAGAGGGGCGAGCATCCCTTCCTCCCGCACACCTGAGGCAGGAACAGCATCCCCAACACCTGCCAGTGCCCCCCATCACCCCCTAACCCCGCGCCCCTTTGCGGGGGAGAAAGGGAGGATTGCAGAGTTTTTCCCTGCATTCCCCGCCGAGGCGGTTTACCTTTCTTTCCTTTAAAAATAAGGGGGAAAGGAAAAAAAAATCTTTAGTATGCAAATGAGTGCGTTGTGTTCCAGCTTGGTTAATTGGATGGTGTTTGTGTGTAAACACGGCTTGGCTGAGCAGC